>JAGGAU010000053.1:0-58751 GCA_017657275.1 Termitomyces sp. T108 | reverse complement strand
ATAGCTCCTTGTCCGACTTATTTCTTTCTTTGCAAAGAGTTTGATCGCATGGCACCTCGCCCAAAGGTGGCAAAATGTGAAGTATGCACAGAGAATCAGTCAAAATACACTTGTTCGGCATGTCTTTCTCTCTAGTGAGTTCCTCTTGGTCGCGTCATGCCGAGTGATCTAATGTTACTGAAAATAGTTGTTCTGTACCGTGTTATAAGAAACATAAGGGCAAGTTTGGTTCGAAAACATCCATAAGCTCTTCTCACAATCGAGTCAGAAACGACATGCTCTGCCAAACCTACAAAATCTTCTGTCCCAAGTGAAAATACGTTCGCGGCGCAGGAGCTACCAATCGCAGATGATGGTCAGCTCTTTCGAC
This sequence comes from Termitomyces sp. T108, assembly GCA_017657275.1. NCBI lineage: Eukaryota > Fungi > Basidiomycota > Agaricomycetes > Agaricales > Lyophyllaceae > Termitomyces > Termitomyces sp. T108. Next base: position 58,381 of record JAGGAU010000053.1, on the reverse strand, counting down.
TTTTGAGGGAGAATATATCTCATATCTCATAGTTCCGCATGGAGAAAATGCTGCACATGAGGACGAGCCTCCTCTCGAGGAGACCACTCCTCTACGCCCTCTTACCTCCTTAAACTGGCCGTACGTCCCAGACGAATCCGCATATCCGGATCCCCTTAAACGGGACGACCCAAAAACATTGCAATTACACCAGTACGAGGCTTTAGGTACGAGCTCCGCCCTTGAACTCATCACGAGCAGCAGTTGAAAGAAACGCGACGAAACCCCCAGCCACCTCGCCCGCAATACGAAAAATCATAGCTGCCCACCCAAACCTCAAGAGTATCCTTACATCAATCGACTCGTTGCGCGGTAATGACCGTGAATATGCACTGCAGCGTGCATTGGGTGTGTCTGTAGCGGATGTCAAGGATATCAAGTCTCGCACGGAATTGAATGAGGATACATTGGCATTGAGAGAGCTCGCGGAGGCTATCGAGGTTGCTGTCCGGGGTGGACGGGATGGAGCGTTGGGACTCGATTGGGATGCGGGCTAGGTGTACGGTGCTTGAGTGAATTCTTTCAAAGGTATCCGGTCGTTTCAAAGCAAAACAAGTGGCGAATATATTCGCTCATCAAGACCGCTTGGTATCTGTCCCGTGGCTTAGTTGGTTACGGCGTCCGACTGTTAATACTCTCAATCGGAAGATCGAGAGTTCAAGTCTCTCCGGGACAGTTTATTTTTCTCTTATTGCTTCCGACGCCATCAACGCTGCCGACAAGATGTGTCAAACAGGAAGGTTGTCTGGTTTGTTTCCCATGCGTGAACTATTTCTATCCAAACGTGTTTTCAGTCCCCCCAGAACAGCCTCAAGGGCAGCGTTTGACGACAAGAGAATGTTGTAGAAGACTCCGGAAGCTTATGGAAGAATCAATGTTACTATTTATAGGCGAGACCCTCCCGATCTTTTAAAATTTGGCTTTACGATCTGCACGCGTTTCTCTCTCTATCTGTAGACCCCTTCCCTTAGTCCATATCATACTTGTGTCTATACCACTATGGCGGTCGTTGGTATCGATTTTGGCTCACTCCACAGCTTGGTATGTGCGATCTATCTGATACTTATTAGATCGCTGAGCTTTTTTTCAGATCGGTGTTGCGAGGCACCGTGGCATCGATATTATCGCCAACGAGGTCTCAAATCGTACAACACCGTGTGTCAATCTAGTCTCCTTACTCACAGCAGTCATTGAATACTCTTCTTAGATCACTCGTTGGTTTTGGGCCCAAACAGCGCACCATCGGCGAGGCTGCAAAAACACAGGAAACTTCCAACTTTAAAAACACTATTGGATCTCTGAAGCGCCTCATTGGCCGTACATTCTCGGATCCCGAAGTTCAGGAAATTGAGAAGAAGTTTATTAATGCACAGCTGGTTGACGTTAATGGGACTGTTGGAGTGGAGGTGTGTTCGCTTGGATGCTCGGATGTTCATGATAAGGCTAATAGCGATACAGGTAAATTACGTTGGGGAACGACAACGATTTTCTGCTACCCAGCTTGTCGCTGCGTACTTTGGAAAATTGCGTGACATCGCATCCAATGAACTCAAGACCGGTGTGCAAGATGTCGTGATCGCAGTTCCCGGGTGGTACACTGATATCCAAAGACGAGCACTTTTGGATGCGGCGACAATCGCAGGCCTGACGACTCTTCGTCTCATCAATGACACTACTGCCACCGCTCTTGGATACGGTATCACAAAATCCGATCTGCCCGACCCCGAGAACCCGCGCCACGTTGCCTTTGTCGATGTCGGCCACTCTTCCCTCTCCGTTGCCATCGTCGCCTTCTCCAAGGGCCAGCTGACTGTCAAGTCAACTGCCTACGATCGCAACCTCGGTGGACGTAATATCGATTATGCTCTCGTTAGGCATTTCGCCGAAGAATTCAAGACAAAATACAAGATCGATGTCCTCTCAAATCCCAAGGCCGTTTTCCGTCTCGCTGCTGGTTGCGAGAAGCTCAAGAAGATTCTCTCAGCGAATAATGAAGCGCCTCTGTCCGTCGAGAACATCGTGCCTGACGTCGACGCTTCGTCTCACCTCACCCGCGAGCAGCTCGAGGAACTCGTTGCCGATGTCCTCGATCGCATCCCCGCACCTCTCAAACAAGCCCTTGAAGACTCTGGTCTAACTGTCGAAGAGCTCGACGCCGTCGAACTGGTCGGTGGATCCACCCGTATCCCCGCCGTGCGCAACCGCATCGCCTCCGTCTTCCCCGGCAAGGCCCTCTCTACCACGTTGAATCAGGACGAGGCTGTCGCACGCGGCGCCACATTCGCCTGTGCACAGCTCTCCCCGGTCTTCCGTGTCCGTGAATTCTCTGTCAATGATATCACCCCATACCCCATCAAGGTACAATGGACGCCTGAGCCTGATTCGCAGGATGAGGACAAAGAGCTCCTTGTCTACCCTAAGGGCAACCCGATCCCCTCCACCAAGATCCTCACTTTCTACCGCAAGGATGCTTTCGACCTTGAGGCGGAGTATGCTGAGCCTTCGCTTATCCCAACTGGAATCAATCCATGGGTTGCCAAATTTAGTGCTAAGCAATTGCCTGCTGATCCCTCTGGTGACGTTACCACTGTGAAAGTCAAGACCCGTCTGAATCTCCACGGTATTTTGTCGTTCGAGGCTGCATATGTTGAGGAGATCGAGGAGAAGGAGGAGCCTGTTGCCATGGACGTTGATGCTCCTGAGGGTACTACGCCTGCCCCACCGAAGAAGAAGAGGATCGTCAAGAAGAAGGATATCCCCTTTATCACTGGCTCGTCGTCACTGGACAAGTCAATTGTCGAGTCTTTGAAGGAGCAAGAGAATGCCATGTATGCAGCTGATAAGCTCGTCATGGACACCGAGGTACGAATCAATCATTCAATGTTGTCTACTGTATTCCTTACTTATTTTTACTCAGGACCGCAAAAATGCTCTTGAGGAGTACGTCTACGACACCCGTGGCAAGCTCGACGATCGTTATGCTCCCTATGTCCAGTCCGAAGAGAAGGAGAAGCTCATTGTTGCTCTCCAAGAGGCCGAAGACTGGCTATACACCGAAGAAGGCGAGGATGCTTCCAAGTCTGCCTACGTCTCCCGTCTCGACGTCCTCAAGGTCCTTGGGGACCCTATCACCTTCCGCTATAAAGAAGCTGAAGAGCGCACCAAAGCCATTACCCAGCTCCGCGAGACGCTCAACAACTACATGTCGCAGGCGACATCGGATGACGAGAAGCTTGCACATATCGACCAGAAAGACAAGCAGAGCGTCGTAGAGAAGGTTGCGACTGTGCAGAAGTGGCTTGAGGACCAGATCGTCAGGCAGTCTGAACGCCCGAAGAATGTAGACCCTGTGCTGACCAGCGCAGAGATAGGGAAGAAGAGGGACGAAGTTATCTACTTCGCCACGCCCATCCTGACGAAGCCTAAGCCCAAGCCCATCGTTCCCAGTGGTACCGAGACACCGAAGAGCAAGACAGATACGCCGAAGGAGGAGGTACCGAAAGAGGATGGCAAGGCACCGACTCAGGAAGGTCCTTCTGAGATGGATGTGGATTAGATGATCTGTTGTCTTTCTTGGGTGGGTTGTTCATGTTAACTTGTGTCCCTGAGCACGCCTGCTCTCTTTTAAATGCTTTGATATGTACGATGATGATAATTGCATGAGGCCCACATTATATAGAAAGCACAAGGATTTGATGTACGTACTACCAACTTCAATTTGAAGATTCAGCTGTAGAATTCAACTGTTGTTTTTAAGTTGTCATTTGTTTCCTTTCTCAGAGCACATAATTTCCTGACTCTCATGAAATACCATCGTTTCGACTGTCGTCGAGAAGTGGAGTGAAACTTGTTCCTCGTCGGGAATGTACCAATGCTTTCAAGGCGGAGGACGAAAATAAACGGGAAACGCTGACATTGAAAGACTTGTATTAGCCGACGGCGTTGCACAGCATAAATTATGTAATTCATGTAGCTGCAGCTCTCGCTCCACCCTTAAATCTCTTTTGACCATACTTGTACGGCTTCTTTAATCAGTCGATCCTCTCCGGAAGCCCCTTCCAATACGTTTGCAAAGAGCTTATTGCAATACAAAGTGAGTCAAGGTCAGCAGGCCCACTGGGTCTGATATCCTTACTAGAATTAAATTTTGAAGCCCGGATTATCTTTCCCTGTTCAATTGTTTTTCACAGCCATCCCCACCTTTTGGCACAATGTTAATTTTTTTTTTTTTGGAGTGACGTATCGATGGGGGATGTTATATTTCATCCGCAAATCCTTTTCAATTGCCGAACCCCTTGAGACAGGTGACTAGTCTTCTTCATCAATAGACATTGCCCTGTCAAAATCATGAAGGAATTCAATTCTGGCCCCTTTGTTGTGTGTTGTAAAGGAAGCCTTTCAAGCTCTTTTGTTCTTCATTGGATACGTCATTCAGGTCGTCGATCAAATCGTCCCGGAATCATCTCTTTGTCCTTTCCACTGCCTTGAATATGACTTTGTAACCTCGGGTCACTCATGTATCGTCTCTATGCCCGAAGTTTGAAGGTTCAGTAGCTTGGAAGCTTTCTAATAAGAGTACAGACACTGTCACACCAAAGTCAACCTTTTCCCAGAACAATGCGCTTTGTTTTCTGTGGGTGTGCAATTATACGCTTTGATCTTATTCAGCCAAGTTATAAACCGAGTTCAGTTTCAATTGGCACAAAGATTTGTCTTCCTTTCTGATAGGTTGTTTCTTGAGCTGCGATTCTTCTTACTCCAAAATCACCAACGTTCATCAATCTCCTGAATTCACACTCTTTTACCGTGTTAACACCAATTGACCATATGCCAATGATCCGAGGCTGCAAGCCGCTCCGCGAACGCTGCAACGTCGACTTACGCGTAAAAACCGCCATTCCTTATGACGTCTACGACGATTACAATTTCCCCTCTGATTCCCCTCCCTCACGACGTGGGCGCAGTACTACGCGTAAACCTATCTCGGATTTTTCGCGTCAAAAGTCTCGATTTCAGGAAAACATACCTCAGCTTCACCATATACACACACCAACTACCAAAGGTCTGCCTTGCTTGCACAGACTTGTGCCATATATCTATGTGGGCTTTTATAAGGGACGGCACCTCCCATACTCGATTGTCTCTGCCGACGGGTCTCTCTTCACTCATGTAGTAAAAATTACATATGCTTCGGGACCATGGCAGGCCGGTCAATGTGACCTTCAAGTCGACTTGAAACGGGGTCTACTTCTCCTCGATCTTGTCATTCCCGCACCAACCGTCTCAGAAGACAGAGCCGATAAAGATGATCGTACAAAGACGATCTTAACGGAACATCAACTGTTAGTGGCACGCGATTTCCTCGCGCTCGCATTGCCCTACTACGCCGAAGCTCATCCGCGGCTGCACGCCCCCGTATACAACTCACATTCTGACAGTTTGCGCGTTTTGATTACGGCACCTAAAGGAGCAGGAACAGCGGCGGATGTCATGTCGATCGCGGCGTGTTATTTGGCCTGGGCGTCGGAGCAGCCGGCGGGAACTGTTGTGGAATGTATCAAAACTGAGGAAGACGTGCCGATAATCTGGAGGGATGCGATAAAGGGAGTTGAGGCTGTTGAGGAGATTGGACGAGTGGCGAGGTTGGAGTAGAACATTGGCTAAGGATCATTCCTGTGTGCTATGTATCCAAAATATAGTCGCCCCTATAACCACTTAGCCCTTCGAATTTGTGGTTATCCGAGGAACAGAGATGGTACTTCAGTATTACGGATTGGCTCAACTGAGGAAGAACGGGATGGTGCGGCTCGGAATAAAAGAGCTTTTACTGAAAAGAACGGTTAAATGATACATATACATATGCAGACAGGGGGGAGAGGGAAACTGTGAATGAGCATGAGATATTTAAAGGAGACTCTATACTTGTTGGATAAAAAAATGCAGAGGTATGAAATGGGAGTAAGTTTTGTGACCCCCATCAGCCAAAAAGTGCTTTGAATTTATTTGGCCAAATACCTGGGACCCATTGGATGAGGGACCACCAGGCCTGCTTCCAGATTGAACGGGAATCTCCATTTGTGAAAGGAAATCAGGCGCCGGTGGGTGTTCAGGGTCAACCTGCTTTAACTGTGATCGACAACCTCAATGATGTTTCAAGAAATGATTAACGAGTCTTTGTTCCCCCGGCATCAATCTGCCAAATTCTCGAGTGACGAGATATCCAACAGTGTTTTGGCCATTTGCATCATCTTTTTGACGTGCATTTCCTGTGGGCGATTGCTGATTACTCTTTCCTCCCGTCTGTTTATATTTCCATGTAAATCAGAGCAAGCGCACCCATTGCTATCACCCTATCTGTAGACTGGAGGCACGATGCAGACTTGTCGTAAAGGTTACAGACATAGCTAGCACTCCGAGTCTAATGGAATGCGGCTGACAGCGACAAGGAATTTATACTAGTCAAATAGCGCACAGCTGCATTTATGGGAGGTCATGGTACTTGGTGTTTCAGCCCGTTAACGTCAACTATCTTGGTCCACAATATATCAGTATTGAGAATAGCCAAGTATACTACTCTTGGTGTGTTTGATAAAGTTGTCATTCTTCTGCGCTCGACGTCTTGTCGGTTAAAACTCAAGTTCTTCATATCCTATTACCGTCCGATTTTGAAACGCGATCATGAGATCATTGCAAGTGGACTAGCTGACTTAGATCTGAATAATTTTTTGTGTATAAATACCTCGACAGATAGAAGGGATTCTGTAGGTTGCTTCGCCTACCTAGGATTGTGCTCACAATGATTACCCTGGGACGTGCATCTCTTCTCCTTTCGTTCATCCTCACCAATGCTATCCTCTCATCCGGAACCACGCTTCCTCTCGTAGAACGCTCGGAAGGAGCGGCTTCGAATGTCTCGATCTCTCCTTCGGCGATGCTTACATGTCCTGAAGGCACCTATGGATGCGAGAATGGTGAGATTTGATTTGGGGGTTACATGATGTTCAGTCCATGAATTGGACCAACAGGCTTATGGTGCTGCTACGACAACTATTATTGTGGCGTTTGGAATGGACAACCTGGTTGCTGCCCCCTTGGTAAAGTTTGCGAATAAGGTTATCGAGCTCCCCTCGTGACGTTGTAAGTACTCTCTTTTTCTAGGAAAGTGTAACCACTCATCACCATTCAACAGCTGCGGTGACGGGCTAATTTTTGCGTTGCAGGCATATGACGGATGGACTGCCTCGTTTTTGATGTCTTGAACAACATTCGCTGTGTTATATTTCCACTTTTTCAATATGTCTTTATGTTTCGTGTCACCAATGAAACGATTCGAAAGCGTTTTTGATGCCTCGTCGGCCAGGAAGTGAGCATTAATCTGACAGACGTTTGTCGGCTGGGGGTACTTGTTCAAGAGCCTCTTGAAAAATCAGTGCTGTACATCCATCGGGATTTAACCACGTAGTAAGTTTCGGATTTGAACTGGCAGCGAAGACGTCTCGCGTCCGAACACCAGATCAAATCTTTCGTGGGTCCAACATGGATACGCCATCTCGCCGATGTTTCTACTTATGGCTGCATCAATGAAAGAGCTCAATCACTCTTTTGTGAGATGAAGAGAGTATAGATAGACAAAGATTTGTGTTCAAAGGCCTTTAGCTGGTGGCACCAAAAGACTAGCTATATAAGTCAAGGGTCGGATCAACAGACACACACTAAGAGTTGCTAGTTTTGCTTTGTGACTGTTGTTCCACGACCACCATCTCTTCCACATCGTCTTCTACAGTGCAGCCCGCTGGGCTCGTCGTTCTGTTCGTCGTCGTTGCTTGCATTCGGAGATCGCCTGTCGCTGATCAAGATATATTATAAAAAAATTCATTTTAGAGCCAAATAAGGGACCTGCGCCCACAATGTCAGCAAGGCAAAACAAGAAACAGCGCAAAGGACGTAATAATCCAAACAATCGGGAGCGCACAGTGACCACTCTCACTGAAGACCCAAACTCCTCCTATCTTATTCCCCTCCCCAGCGAGGACCCCCCAGGTGCTCTTATGTCGTCCCCGTTCTCTATTGCTTCTTCTGCTGGCAATGGTGCCTATCAGCCCCCAAGCAGCTATGAGGCCTTTGGATACACCGATTTCTCATCGCAGCCGCAAGTTTTCTCTCAACAAGCACAGCAACAGCCTCAGCAACAGCAACAGCAAGTACCGCAGGCTCAGTCCATACCGGGCAAGAATGATTTTGAACGCCTGGAAAATCTCAAGAACATCATCAAGGCCAACCAACATGCCAACTTTCGTCCTATCGCACAGCCAGCAGCGCTTGCTGCGCTCTATCTAGGTCCTCTACCCACCTCGCAATCGGAACCGAACACGAATGGTTCATCACAAGCTATCTCAACTACTGGCTCTGGTCCCTCATCGCCGGCCGATAATGGACGACGCCCACCCCGTCTTCAAAGCAAGGATTGGGAGAATTCAGCCCGAGGAAAATCTATACCGATCAACGGCGGTCAGCCGACAAACAATGTGCTATCCGATTCAAGTCCCATTTCTGCTCATCTGCTGACCTCTTCTTCCTCCTTTTCATTTTCTACCCAGACCAACCCGCCCATTCAAAGCTATGGAGGGCGTTTCAATCAAGGTGCCAATGCTCCCTCTGCAATTGACACTTCAAACATTCAAGGTAGTGCCAAGATCAACTCCGCAGGACCTCTTTCGGCAGAACAGAAATCAATTGACGTGCACATGGCGGATGCTCAAGCTGAAGTGTCTGGGTCTTCTGCGCGGTTCGAGTCCGGCGGGGCCCGCACTACCTCTAGTAATGCTGAACCGACACGCATTCCCGATGAGACTGGCTACAGCACACCTCGCGGACCTGGAATCACCGACAAGAGCTCTTTCGAAGGCAAGGATGATCTGCGCACTCCTAGAGACAGCTCCTGGACTGTGAGAAATGGTCCGCCTCCTGACGATCGGCGACGGGATCTTGACCGTCCCGCTCTATCTCCCAGACCCGCTGTGAATGGCAGCGGCGGAGGCTCTGATGCTCGTTCAAATCTAAGTGACCGTCCACTCGTGCCCAGAGACGCTTTGCCGCCTAGGGACGATAGGTTCTATGACCGAGAAAGAGAGCGTGATAGAGAGCGTTATGACCGTGATCGCAGAGAATGGGACAGGGACAGACGTTCCTCCTATGACAGGTTCCGTCCCCCACTTGATGTCGCCCGGCGCCCACCTACAGAACAGAGGCATTATGAACCAGAATTCAGTGATCGTGGACCTGCTCGTCGGTACGATGTCGTGAAAGAAGAACCTATCTCTGATGCTCGTCGGCTTGCGGATCTCCGCAAGCCACCCTCGCCCGTCCCTGATGGTCGCCCACCTGTGCGACCTGAAGATGATCGGCTTCCTTTTATTGCAAGATTTCCTCCTTCAAGTGGCGACTCGCGTGCTCCTCCTGTTGATGTATCTCGTCCTCATCTGGATCCGAGGGCTCCTGTCCCGTCTCAGCGAGCTCCAACTCCAGATAATAGGCCTGTACGGGCAGCTGTTTTTGATACCAGACATGTGAAACCTGCTACTCTTCCAGAAGAACGACGCGGTGCTCCAGCACCGCCAGAAGTCCGTGCTCCTCCAAGTTCTGCTAGACCTGTAGACGTTCCGGGTTCCGCTCGGCCTACTGATCGTGATCGTGAGCGTAATGTCCCTCCAACGCCTGTAGATGCCTCTCGTCCTTCAATTCCATTGGAAGAGCGGATCAGCCGCCCTTCGCTGCAGGAGCGAATCAGTAGTTCTCAGCCTGATCTTCACAATCAAGTGCTACCTCCCTCTGCAAGTCGACCTGAACCTAGCCGTCCACTTGAAGAGCGTCTTTCTGCAATACCTGTACCTGCTGATTCTAGAGAACAAAGAGGACGCCTCCCGGATCGCACTGAGCGTCCACCGCCACCGCCACCTCCAAGTCGACCACCTCAACCAATTGACGATCGGATTGCCTCACGACCATCGCCAATCTCGGCTCAAGATGATCGTCGTATCGACGACCGTCCCGGTCGGTACACTCGTGGAATGAGTCCTTCGGGAGACCGATCTACTTACCCTGCTTCAGTCCGGGAAGATCCACATTCAGTCAACAAAGGCGTGCCTTCTCCTCGTTCTGGTGTACGTGACTACCGACCTATCTCTCGTGAACGTTCTGCGGCCTCGTATCGCGCTGATGAAAGAAATTATATCTCTGATGACAGGCGGACTGACACTATGGATGTAGATACGTCATCACGGTATAATGATTCCCGTCCTATCCCGTACAATAGACCTTTCTCGCCGCCTTCTGCGGCTGACTTGGCTAGGGACCGTGCTCGTGCGGCAGCTCAGTACCCACCGTCTCCGAATCGGCCACCGCCACCTCATGACGCGCATCCATATGATGACGATAGGAGGTATCCTCCGAGCAGCAGGGACTGGGCTCCATCATACCATGGTGACCGACGAAGGGAATGGAGCACTGCAGACGAAGAGTATTACAAGTCGAGACAGTGGGATCGCAATCCTCCACCGCCACCGCCACCAACAGCATCTGTACTGGACAGGGAAAGATACGAACGCGAACCGCATCCTCCTCCCGCTGTAAGGAACAACGGCTGGGAGACGAGAGACGAGAGGGAAAGGAGGGATTATCCACCGCCGAGGGCACCTTCGCCTTCGCGTCCATATGATGGGCATCCGAGGTCCCTCAGCTCCCGCTTAACAGATACGTACAACTCACCTGCCCCGGGAGGAGCAATGAGCGACCGCTCGTTTGCTGCTCGTGATGCGCCCCCGCCGTTCAGCAGGGTGCGCCAACGCAGTCTCAGTCCTCCCGCTCGCCGGCCTGGTGTGCCTGTGATTGAAGAATCAAGGCCGCCCGCTAAACGGACCAGAGAAGACGGGTATGGAGCGGGGGAGTATTACCCCCCTTCGACCGCGCCGAGCACAAGAGACCCCGGCGTGGCGCTTCGGAGGCCGGAAAATTACCCTACGTTACCTAGAGCTGTGAGTCCGCCCGCACCATCCGGTGCGGGGAGCGCGTACTTTGATAATCGTGTCCCCCCGCCTGCAGCCTCGGCCGCGGTGAGCGGGGGAGATAGGGAGTATCCCCCGAGAGAGTACCCTGTGCAGTCGTATGAAAGACAGAGGTCGCCGCCGAGGGGCGCTACGTATTCTAGAGGAGGATATTCTCGCGATGCGAGAGATGATCGTAGGTACCCGCCGCCGCCGCCTCTGCCTCCTGCTATACTCCCTCCTCGACGGCCATGATACGAAGAAAAATGAGCTTCGTGAGTTTGTTGTGTTGTTATTCAGCGAAGTTGAATTTATGTTTGCTTAGCAGTGCTCTGCGTAATGCATACAACAAGTATATGGTGGTTGGCCTATTTTTTATCATCTTCTCGATATTTTTAGACGATCTACATGGAAGGTCTCTATTTTGGTTGGTTCGAAGTATCCGGGTAACAGGGATTTTCATGCGATTTGCCTATCTGTCCACTCTATTCTTTTGATGCCCAAGTTCATGTAACCGAGATTTATCTACTCACGTCGATCGTTTGTATTTTTGGAATTTTGAGATGAATCTTAAGTCGGCTTGACTTATTTGAACTGACTCACAATTATACGACGCCACCATGAAATGGTTTACGGCCTTATAAATGCAGAGTTGTGATCATAAACACTTTACTTTCTTGCAATACTTGGTCTGACAGAATGGAGACCTGCCGATCATGTTTTTTTTTTCCAATGAGCGCACCGGTCTGTCGGGACTGGTCCAGAACTTTGACATGATGTATTCCATTCTATTGAAGGACCATCTACATGAGGACTGGATTGTATGTAGATCCATATAGTATGTCACGACGTGATCTAGGAGTAAGTACTCTGAACAGACATATATTCAAGTATACCAACCGTTCAAATACTTCTGGAGCCCCAAAAGCATCAGTATACATTGTATTCTACCTGTATAAAAGAGTGTAACACTAGTCAAGGACTGCTTGTTCTTCCTCAAGAAAAAAATATGATGCATTGATTATACTTGCATATCAGAGTGTGACTGTGCCCTTGTTCCTTAAAGAACAGCAGACAAATCATCATATTCGCATATAAGAGTATAAGACTACTCTTCAAAGAATTCGACCCTGTCCTACCAACCCTACTCTGTCCTCGTTGCCTTCACGCCACCCTACTTCTCCATTATTCCTCTCTCAGAGGCCTTGCTACCTTACTCTGGTCTGTCTTTCCACCATACCCTGTTTTACCCGGTTCTGCCCTCTGCCTTGCTCTGCTTTGCTCTGCCCTGCTCTGCTCCACCTACTATTCTACCATTACTCTGCTCTACTCTTTCATCTTGCCTGATTCAAAAAGTTTTGAACCTGACTTCAACTCTTAGGCACCCAGGATAACCTCCTGCCTGACCTTGGCATCTAAGCATGCATTTCTGGGTTACGTATCTCGATTTAGATTGATAGCTTCTGTTTGGCATTGCTTGTCTGAATTCCCAAGCCATTGGAACTCCCGAATCCCGGCTACTGAACGGTGTGTCAGGCGCATAATCTTCGCCGTTCACGCGCATCGAGAATACAAAGTCACATTCACACACAAAAACAGTAGCGAAGTCCATGAGGAGTTACCTGGAACACCGAAAGCAACCTGTCACACGACGTGTGAACATGGAAAACAGATGAGGACTCAGCCTGAAAAGCGCGAAAGAGTGACTCTTCATCCACAAGCCACTACCATGGCCCAGACTCCTACGATGTTAGTCTTTGGTTGCATTTGCTGCCACAACATCTAGACTAAGATTGAGTGTTGGGAGAACGAGATAACCGAAAATTCCGTGGGTGTCGGTGTGGGGTGAACAAGTCCCTTGTATGGATGAGTAAGACAGATCTTGATACATCTTTTGTGAAGACACGTGGAAGTTGGAAGGGTTAGAAGACACAGGCGTCAGTTGTGAGCCTTGACCTTTGACATTATGTTTTCGCAGCGGCGACGCAGCCATGTAACGTAGTACAATAGGAGTATGAAGTGGCGTAACCAAATCCGACCGTATCATATTGAATTTTAGGTGTCCTGTAACTAACCCTGGTCAGTTTTATCACATAGATAAGGCTGACATTACGTTAACCCTTAAGTGGATAATAATTGTTCCCAATAGCATTTGTTGACCGGGAGTCACAGGGATGGATCACTTGCAATGGGACACGAATTATACGATATGATATCGGACGGAGTTCTTCAAGCATCCGAATTACATGTGCTCCACCCTCCACATTCAAAATTCAAATCTAGATCTGGAGTAAAACCATTTTCGAGATTCTAGAAAAATGGATAACATAGAATTAATTCACAAGGACCATTTTTGGATCCCTTGAGTCATAGTACTTATAAGTAGGTCCCCCCTGGAAGCGTGAATTGCTCACTCCTGATGACAACCAACTTCGCAGAACCCAGCTATACTCTTCCGGAGACTCTTGTGAACTGGCCATGGAAAAGGAGAAGAAATCCATTTCACCGTCAGGCCAAAGCCGAATCTTCTGCATGGTTTCAAAGCTTCAATGCTCTTACCCTCGATGCCCAGCGAGTTTTTTCGATGTGCGACTTCGGTCGGTATCAATATTTCTCTGCCTCTGCTGTTCCGATCCAAGTGTCTTTCAATAGAATTGCTGGCGTCCTTGGCATATCCTTTGGAGAGCAAAAGTACGATTGATTGTAAGTTCCAGTGGGCGAAACTCAAACTTTCTTTCCAGACGTTGATCGTGCGGGCTGTGACGTTATGAATCTTTTCTTCGTGTTCGATGTATATACCGACATTGCAGCGCCACACGAAGCTCAACAGTTGGCTACTATGGTCATGAATGCGTTATGCAATCCAAAGCAGCCGAGACCCTATGGAGAGTGCATTATTGGCGAAATCGCTAGACAGTAAGTGTCAATCCTTTCTCATACCTCAGCACTGATTTTCCCTGGAAGTAGATTCTCAGCGGTATCCATGAAGTATGCTTCTGAGTCCGCACGCCGTAGATTTATTGCCAAATTCGACTTATACACTGCCGCGGTTGTCCAAGAGGCTCATGACCGGGCCGAAAATCACATCAGGAACATCGAAGAGTATATCCTAGTTCGACGTCAAACTATCGGAGCCATGCCCTCTTTCGTACTACTACACTTCGAGCTCGACCTTCCAGATGAAGTATTTGAGGATCCGATAATCCAACGACTGGAAAATGCCAGTGCTGATATGATCAGCCTCTGTAATGTGTGGTTTATGTGTCCCTGCCATGAATCCTCGCTCAATGACTTACAGGACATTTGTTCTTACAATGTCGAACAAGCTCATGGCAACAATGGTCATAACATTGTAACAATTGTCATGCATCAGAATAAACTAGATCTCGGAGAAGCGATGAAATGGGCTGGTAATTATCACTCCAGGCTTGAAAAGAACTTTTTAGCCGATAGAGAAGTTGTCCCTTCCTTTGGAGAAAAACTTGATGCCAAAGTGCGTCGCTACGTTGACGGATTGGGAAACTGGGTTAGGGCAAACCAATGCTGGCATTTTGAAACTGCCAAGTACTTTGGTGCAAATGGACTGGAAATTCAGAAAAGCAGGAAGGTTGCACTTCTTCCTCGGTAGGTTCTTGAAACATCATCCCCTGCGATTGCATGCTAGAAACTAAGCTCAGGCAAAGATTTAAAAACATGCTTTAGGTTTTGCTTGCGATGAAAGATCTCGTTAGTCTTTTTTTGAATAGTTAGTTAGCTTTGATAGGAAATATCAGTTTCGCTATTGCCACACTCGTCTGCAGTTATACAGGTGTACATCATTATTACCTCACTTTCATGTTGTTACTCATCCACACGATTGTCAAACCCTATGTATTATTATTCGAGTCAGTAGTCTTCTACGTTACGTACTGATTCACAAAGTGTCATTTGGCGCCCTGCGAATTCCTCCCACACTCTATATACAATCAAGTGAGCGGCGTCTCCCACAATTTCAGATCATGATCTGAAACGGAAACAACTCCCTAATGGAGATACACTGTTACATACAATAATCCTAAGTACTACGTAGGTGTTCGTAAACCCAACCAATCATGAAAACATCTCATGAAACACATGGTCACTCATCTCATGACAGAACCTAGGTTACTCATAAAAATACCGGAAAAAAACTTTCACTATACAGTCAGTCCATCCGTCATGTACAATTTCTTCACTGAAATCTCATTCACTTCCGATGAGGCGTGGCTTTAATGTTCCCAATTCAAGGCCTGCCTCGGCGTCACAATTGATAGCCTGCCTAAAATTTTCCTTTGCCGAAGATTCTTTACCTCGGTATTGATGAGGTCGCGCAGGCGTTCAAGGTCTAAGCTACGCTCTCCGCGGGAGCCCATGAGAATATTCCGCCAAATCCCGGCGGCCGCGACTGAATTATCAATGGGCAGCTGGGCAGGCCGGTGTAAACGCACCATCTTCTGCTCGAGATGGTCGGGGCTAGGATAATTTGCGTTTGGCCAGGCGATACGGATGGCAAACCACCATCCCAGCGGCTAAGGGCCAAGATCAATACACATGCTTTCTAAGAGAAGTGGTGAACATACGCGTCCATCCATGATGCTTCTGCCGGTGTACGAATCGTAAGTCATGAGGTTACCCTCAGGCAATGAGTACCTAAGAGCCATCAATCAGATAAGGATTCGCCACAAATGGAGGAAAGGATATACCGATGAACAACCCAGTGATCATTCTCAGACCGATGTCTCGCCAGCACAACCAGCAACCTTGGCATCCCAGGCAACCCAAAAGGCTGCCACAAATCTCTCAACATTGCACACGCATTCCCATGCTGACCATTATACACGGCATTGCTTATGGCATCCGCCATGTTCGGGGGCACAAACAACCGATCCACAACACCAGTCGGATTATCTGTCAACTTGGCGCGGACATATCTTTTGTACGTCTGCGCCGTCCAGATACTTAGCGCGACCTCGTCAACCTGCTGGCCCCTCGTCGTGCTATTCAACGCCGCATCGAGCTCAGATTGAGGCCAGATGACAGCCCACGAGAGTAAGCAAGCATGGATGCGCTGCCAAGGCGCCAACTGGAACTGGGGCGCTTCTGGGTCATAATCGTGCGCCCTCCATGGACCCTGAGGAGTCGTAATCGCACCGCCATGCGGTTCGAGCTCTCCATCCACCTGTTGCTCCGGAAGCGCAGGAAGCGGCGGCGAACACGATCCTTCCCTCCCCGTGTATCCGCCTCCATTCGTATCAGGGATCGTGGGCATACCCGAGGGCGGAGGACGCTCTTCATCTTCAAAGTCGTCAATTGCTCGCTCCCGCGAAACAAGCCACGTATGATGCGAGCGCCCTGACTGGCTTCCGCCCTGGCGTTGACGAAGGCGGTAGAGTTCTTCTTTGAGGCACTGCTCTCCGGGCGAGTCATCGCGATCGTCCGCGCCGTACAACCCACGTCTGATCGCCATGTCCGGCGGCAACCTCCTCTCCATCGTCTGCGTCTCCGTCCGATTATCAAACTCATCATCATCTTCCTCATCCCTCTCGTGTGGTTGACGCGGGCGCACCTCACCATCATGACCAATGATAATATCAGTGTGGGCACCTTGGAACATGGAGTCAGCGGCCGTGCCAGTGGGCTGGGTCTGCAGATGCACAGTTTGAGTGTGGGGCGTGCGCGAGTCGGAGGGGTCTTGGTATGCGAAGCGGGAGTCATCAAAGTTGTCTTGAGAGGCAGACGGGCGGAGGTTTTCAATTTTAGGACCGAGAGACTCGATACGTTGTTGCATTAGTATGATCTCGCGTTTAATGTCAGCGGCCCATTGAGGTTGTTCCTGTTTTTCAATAGGTTTAAGTTCATTTGAGGCGAGACTGGTCATAGGAAATGGAAACGCACATCAGAGTTATATTCCTGGTGAAGAGGGTTGTGATCCATATGGGACTTCTTGTACTGCTTAAGAGACTACGAAAGGTACACCAACACTTCAGAGCTTGTTCATGAAAACAGACAAAAGAAACTGACTTCATGATCGTACTTCATTCCGAGCTTCTTAACCCTCTGCACTACCGCCTTCCTCAATGCCCTCTTCACAACGTCATGTACGTTCGGGTCCGCCTCTTGATGCAAAAGAACACACAGCTCCATGTCATGGTAATGGCTCGATAAACTTGGCTCAAGCGGTTCGGCATAGTACGATGTACGTGGGGTCCCAGCTGCCAGCGCTGCACGTACAATACGAGCCTCTACTTGATCGAGACCATGCTCGTCTGGCGAACGTGCTCGGGGCGTGGCAATCGCCTCTTCTGCATAAACATGGTTGCTTGCACGGTGCGAGCCCTGGTAACTGTGTCTTGACATTGCAACCGAAGGCGCCTTGCCATTTCCATTCGTATGTGGCGCCGTGGCAGAAACTTGGGACTTCGACTGTTGTGACGTCGCCCTGCTGAGCTGCGTCTGAACTTGCGAAGGGGCCTTACTAAGTTGAGACGGTGACTTTGGATGGTTCTGGGGGGATGCGACGGAGGAAGCTCTTTCTTCTTCCTCTGGGATGACGACCGAATGTCCGCGAGCAGCAGCGTGAAGGAGATCCTCAGTCGTCGGTCCATGGCGGTAGGGCGAGAACGGGCGGGATTGGAGCCCACCACCAGAGAGGACAGAACCGGAACCTCCTATGTTTCAAAAAGAAAGGAAGGTAAAGTCAACGAAGTTCAACAAGAGCGGAGGATACGCACTGTTACGTGAAGGAATTTGCTGCGGCCGGACTTGGGAGGGCGATTCGGAGGGCGAGATAGAAGGAGCTTTAGATCGACCATGAGGGGACATCATGCGGGGGCTGAGTGGCGTGTTTGTTTTGCTCAGCTGCGACCGGCCTGATGGAGACATGGGGCGATCTCTGCCATTGGCAAGTTGCGCGTAACTTCTTGGAGACTATGAAAAGATGTCAAATTGATTTCCTGGTGATTAATGAAATTGACGCACCATGAGCTCCTCATGTTTATTCATGTCATTGTTGGTTCCTCGTGGAGACATGGCATATTCAGAGGGTGGAAGGGGTATTTTGGCGGCCTGGACGGACTGCACACCTTCGTGGCGATTTTCCTCGCCACTCCAAGGAACGTGCGAGGGTGCAGGGGGCGAGTTAGATTCAACCTGGATCCAATTTGGCTTTCATGCCATCAGCAAAAGCAAAGATTACATGGTCGTGGAACATACATTCCAAGAAGAGAGATTAGGGGCGGGAACGTGATCATCTGGAGGCAGTGGTCCAAAGTTTCCGAACGAAGGTCCGGAGTCGTAAGATTCATATTTAGGTCCTGGAGGATCATGGGGGCCTGGTTCCCTCTGTAAACATGTCAGCGCTAAAGCAGAGCATCAAGAATAACAGAAGACCCACCGCGGGAATCATTGTGTCTCCAGCCTCAGATGTACGTCCCTCCTGGACGTTCGAGTCTGCATCGTCGTCATGAGGAAGGGCCTGACTTCCGTTATGTTTCACGTAACTCATCGGAGATTTGACAGGATCGAACAGCGTTTCGCTTTTTCTGCTTCGAGCGGCCGGTGATTGGACTGACGGAGAACGAGCGCGTTGAGAACCAACTTTGCTGCGGAACTCGTCAGGATCGGCCAGGGAGCGAGGCGGAGTGTTGTCTGGTTCGTCTCCTTCTCTGGACATGCCCTCGAGATAGCGAAGAACTACGATCTTTAAATTCTTGTGTGGCGACTCAGTGAGAAACTAATATCTTACCTTTCTCATTTGGGGCTATGCGAGACGTTGCATGAGCGCGTCGCTTTGTTCAATATGAGAAGTACATCATACCTGGAGTTGAAGACCGAAGCAGGATGGGATTCAAGACTTCCTTGGTTGCTGCGGCCATTGCGGGTCGAGGTAAATGATATCAGGTAACGCGCGGATTGAGGAGGTTTGTTAAGAAATAAATTCAGTTGTAACAAGTTAGAAGAGAGAGAGAGAAATTCAGAGTTGCTCGCAACAGAAGATTTTACAAGAATGAGTATCGCAGGAGATGGAAAATGGAAACAAGGATGGAGAATTCGTGGAGAACCCGTCCAAAAGAAATCAACCAGCACCAAACACGCGTCAACTCCGTTTCTTGCTTAGCCGAGCCACCGGTTAAAGTCAACCATCAGATTAGATGAGCGCCCAGTGCACAGCCTGCCAGAGTGTAAGGAAAAGCCCTGGAAATTGCCCCGAGAGACCGACCCAAATCTTCCGAAATAGCCAAGTTCAAACTCCTGGGAGCCCAGAAGCCGTCAGAGTGCCCAGTATATCCTATCCCTCTTTTGTGGAAGACTGCTATCTGTGGGCGCCAAACTTTGGTGTGCCAATTTCGTTCGTGGTTGCCGCGCGGGTGGTCAATGCCGCAAACAAGAATAGATAGAAGAACATTCATCTGACCGCCTTCCCATATGCACGATACATATGGCTGTGATGATCAGCTGCGCGTGAAGCGAATGTAGTCTGGTCCAACTGTGTAGCGGGAAAGCATCGAGGTGGCGGCGCCTAAACAAGGACACTGCGGCGCATACTTCAGCCATTCCTGAATTGAATTGATTACAAATCCGAGAAAAACAGCGTCATTGAAATGGGCGCTTTGTAACGAATGATCGTCTCAGCTCAGCGGCAAACTGAAAATACACAACTTCGACGTAAACCGTGATAGACGCGTCACCACCATCCAAATGACACACAGACCAGGAATGCGAGTACTAATCCATGCGACATAATGTGACAATCAAAATACACAACTTGATGCTTTTTCACATCATCTATGTCTATCATCAATAGCATGCCATAACCCAATTCATGCTCTCCATCTATCGTTTTACTATCAGCAAGAGGAACAATCAACCGGTCAGTATAACTGTCAGGCAATCAGCATGTCTGCTACACTTGACCTCAGTCAAAGGTCACTTTTGAGGGCGAGTAATGTGGACAACATATTCTTTCCGCAGATTCCAAAAATATCGCAAGGCCTGGTGTGTGAGGATTTAGCTGAGACGGAAGAATGAGATCATCATCCATCGTGCTTAAGTATGATTCTGTTCTGTCTGTCCTCGACGCCTTGCTTGTGTATCATAAGCATCCACAGCTTCATCATACAGTAGGCAGTTTGTTGACTGCTACAATATAACGCGCCATGGACTCGTTCCACACTAGTCAAAGTCGAGATGATGAGAAGAAGATGTTACAGTGATGCCGGCATGAGACCAGGGAAAGGAAAATGACAGGAGGCAAAGCGGAAAGGCTATACGTCGATTCTTTCCTAGCAGAACAAGTTCAAAGACAACTCAAGTCGCTACTTTTCTATTCAGCCATATTTCACGCCGCTGATAGAGCTATGCTTCCGGGCTATGAATAACGAAGTGAAAGACTCTCGAATCCTAATACACAGTGTAAATCAAAATCTAGTGAGATAGAGTAATAAGTACAGAAAAAGAGGGGTAGTCGTGGAAAGAGCAAGAACAGTGATCAACAGTGGCTGTGCTAATTTTGCAAAAAAACTCGCGCGCGAGTTCCTTGTGAGCCTTTCGTGTCAAAATTCATGTCATTTCCCATCCGCCGTCTCCCCATTCTAACCACTAGATGGCATTCCACACTCTTTAGAAGACTTCCATCATTTCCACGACGGTCTTACTCAAATCCTCCGCCCGACAGCAGCTCAAAAGTTCACTTGCCATGCGAAGCAGAAGAATGGAGTCGGCTCTTCAAAGCCCCAATATTGATCAACCATCGCATCTCAGTGCGAAACCCCGTAACGGCTGCCACCATAGCTGACGCTTTCGTCCCCGAGGGCTCGAAAGACAAAGTCATTATTGAGGCATATCCTGGTGAGCAGACGTTGCTTGGGGTCCCGCTAAACTTGAGCTGACTTGACGCAAGGCCCGGGTCAGCTAACTCGAGCGTTACTTGCATTGCCGAAGGAGAGAATAAAGAAGCTTATTGTACTTGAAAACTGGGTGCCTTACCTCGAATGGCTCAGGGTATGTATCATTATACGCCTCTAGGTGTTCTTCGTACCTTAAATCGGTTTGCTCTACGTTTTCCAGCCGCTAAAAGAGGTAGATCCGCGTCTTGAAATCGTCGAGATGAACCCTTTCTTGTGGGAGACATATACACATGTGACGGATTCGGGCATATTGAATGACGTGCAAAAAGTTGAGTGGAACGAGGGAGGTGAGTCTCGTCCCGATCACCAGTCGGAAGAGCTCTCGCTCACATCGAACCAGTCCACCCACAACTCCAATTCATCTCTCATTTACCCTCGACGATATACAGCGAACAGCTACTATCCCAATTCCTACGATCCATGCCCGAAGGCAACTGGCTCTTCAGTTACGGCCGCATTCCACTCAGCTTCATCCTAAGCGAGCACCTCTACAGAGTGCGTGACCCCATTTACCCCACCTGCTCCTCAAAGCTCACGTAGAGAACCGCAGCGCGTCGTCGCGACGGGCCAAGACAAGTTAGCGCGGTGTAAGCTTTCCATAGTCGCAGAGGCAACTGCCCAGTGTGCAACCCCTCTCGAATTCGCGGTGACCCAACCATACGAACAACACTTCCACCCTTTCCCTTCTCAGAGGAGCTTGAATGCAGACACGAAGAAAGACGTCCGAGCTATCGGTCGTCCCTTCCGTACCATCAACATCGTCCCCTTCGAAAAGCAGATCGTTGGCAAAGGTCAGATGGACGCATGGGACTTTTGTCTCCGTCGGCTCTTCGTCAAGAAATCGACAGCGCTGAAAGACGCTATCCAGTAGGTCTTGTTGGGTTGTAACGCAAATCACAGTGCTGATGTTCGTTCAGCATCCTCGCGCCCAATTCGCGGGTTCTCATTGGGGCAGTAACAGACCCTAATTTGCCCGAATCTGAACGGTTGGATGTGTCAAAACGGATAAGAGACATGGAAGCACGCGATTGGGCTATACTCTTGAAGGCTTTCGATGAATGGCCGTTCAAGCCCTGCGTATGTATCGTTACTACTTTTCCTTTTTCGCTTGATTGAAGATCCATAATTCAGGACCTCACATTCCAAGAGGGATATTCAAGTTCCCTTAGGTCTTTGTAAAAATACGGTTTGTGAGCTATAGATTGACATTACATTAGTGATCAATCGCTGTCGTAAACTAGTAGTGAATCTGTGACAGTAGGAACGTAGTTTGCTTATGTACAGTAATAATGAGGTGTAGACCTGCTGAAGCGCTGGGAGGCACAAGCAACTTGGAAGATGGCGAACGGGAGTGAATATAACATTCAAGAATCTTTCGCCTGCGATTCCGGGACGCGATCACGAGCATAGACACGGAACCGACGCGAACGCGAGAGGAGCCAGAAACCCAGTCCGACGTGGACGACAAACAAAAGTACGAGAGGAAAGGCAAGCTGGTCCAAAGCTTTCACATTCAGGAAGTGGTTCTGAGAATGGCTGAGAGTGTCCTTAAACGTGAAACGAAACCCCCGGAGATTCCCAGAGAACGCTTCGATAACGTAGCCCGACCTATCGCGTTCACGCTGAACAGAAGTACGACGCAACCATTGCCTAAAGTCTTCTTCCTCAATGTGAAGGCGTTTGAGGGATTTCTGGCATATTGACTGGAGCCCGATGTCCTGAACAGGGAGATTGTCTTCAGGATGCTGGGCGATTATCAACCTTGATCCAGCTCCAGCTCTTTCGTTGATTGATCCTACTGTTTTTCCAGTAGCCTGTGTCCGCTGATCTCGATCTTCCTCTTGATGATGTCCCGCATTCATAGAGAGCGTTACCTGCAAATTGGACCTTAGATCGCGAGAGTTGAATGAATCTCCTTGACTGAGACCTTGACCTTGTTATCTTCTCCCATAAGAGCTGATGAAGACAGACTGGAAATCCTTCAAAGACGAATCACAAAAGCGTCCCCCGATTGATTGCGTCTCGCCTTGTCTGGAATCTCTTGAAGCCACTCAGTTCGGTGGTATGTCGATGCCAAAAGCCAGAACCCAAATCGAGAACTCGCGCCAGTCGTCACGTGGTTGGCACCCATCCAAACTGTTTCGCCATTCGTAACTGAGTATGTCTCCATCCATCTCTCCATCAACAATCAATACGTTTGACCACGCCCTGAGGCAGGACGGGCGCGTTCCACCCGGCTCAATGGAAATGAATGTACGAGTCTGTACTGACTAGTCTCCCCAAGCAGTGGCTCATCAAGTTCAAAACTCGAATTTATTGATGAGCAGTACTGGAAAGATCGACTGGCAGGGTATGTATATGATTGCAACATGAATGAAGAAAGCCGCTAGAACAAAACACCAAGTCTGATCGACTATAACCCAAGAGCCTGCTAGATCATTGTCTCATACATCACAATCTTTACTCATCAACCAACTGCGTCTCCTAAAATAAACCAGTGAGAAACATTCCGAATTCTCCAACAACATACATACCTCGAGGCCTGGCGACTCCTCTGCAGGCTGTGTTTCTACCAGATTGGGATCCTGGGTTTCCTGCGTCTCCTGGGTTTCATGTGTCTCTGGACCTTCGACCAGCGAAGCAGAATCTGACATCACTATATCAGCCATCTGCGAACTCTGCGTTTCGTCAACAGCAGCTTCAGCAGCGCTCTTCTTCTGCTTCGGCTTCTTCTCCTTCTCCTTTGGTTTGGGCGGTCCCATGCCAAAAAGCGTTGTCTGCCTGATAACGCCCTTATCCTTCGTCGAAGGTTTGGTGAAGGGTCCTATGGACACAATTGTCCAAGTCAGAACTCGTGGTTCCAGAACATAAGCGATGAATACGCACGTTTTGGGTGTGTACCAGCCTCTGATTCAGCAGCATCGACCTTCTCAAAGAAGCTCTCGCTCTTTTGTATCGTTTTTCCATTCACATCTGCCTTGCGTGCGAATGGATTACGCGTCTCTTGACCAGGCTTACGCGCAAACGGATTGACCTCTTCAATGACGTTGACATGAGCCACCGGATGAGAAAGGGCACGGAATGTACTTACTTTGTTTAGGCGGTGGTGTCGGAAAGTTGTTGGATTCGAGATCCTCAGCCTCAGTCCGCTTCCGCTTGCCATCTCCAGAGGAAGAAGTTGTAGCTGGTATTTCTACATCCTCCGTGAAAGAAGGGCCGTCTATTGGAGGAATCGAGTTTGATGGCGCAACAGAACTGTACCGTGTCGTCTCAACTACGGGCGTCGTTACTCTCGCCAACCTGGGCCGCTCGATAGCCGGTGGCGGCCGGACATCTCCCAGTAGATCCACTCTCGAATTTGCCCCAGAATTATTCAGAGCAGCTTGGACCTCACGTAGAGGCGGGTCAGGCTTTAACCACCGTCTACGTTTATCCCGCGCAGCGACGAGCCTATCTTCATTCTCCTCCCGATCAGCCTTAAGGATTGTGATCTTGTCTCTTAGACCGACGAGGTGATAGAAATCAGCAACTTTCAGTGCTGAATCAAAAGATGAGATGTTGTGCAAAAGTTTAACGAGTTCAATAGCACGGGGGACATTGTCGGCTTTGCAGGCAGCTTGGATGAGGATGATGAATTCCCTGTCCATCGCGTGCTCTCGCTTTAGGATGTCGTCAGTCGTCAATTCCTCATCGAGAGAGTCTAGAGTTATTTGAACAAGGAGCATTTCACGTTCGATGCTACAATTATGGTGTTGTCAGGTTGTGTCTATCATGCGTCGAAGAGATGACGTCTCACAGCTCTTCCCTTGGTTCGTTATGCCGGAAGGGTATCCGTAACGGAAGTTCCTGAATAAGAGGACGCGGGAACGTAGGATATTCTTGTCTTCCCTGTAGTTGAAGTTGAACGCGTCACTAGACCAAACCTTAAGCTAGTCCCTTCGAGTATATACCTTGAGAATGAGACACATGAAGTTGCTCTCAGTAATGCCGACCGGCCAGTACGATTCATCTTTTCCTTGACGTCGTTCGAGCAAATTTGTATCCATGACTCTCGCCCAAGAAGCATGGTGTGGTATCCGGAATTTCGTGAGGATATGAACATAGCCCGCGCTGTCATACATTGCGGGAGCCTAGAGTGGAGCAGTTAGTATACAAACCTGATAATCGGAAGACTAGAGGCGAACTCCTTGGTCCGTCAATCCTATCCATTTTAGAGTATGTCCTTTAGGGAGGGGAAGTGCATCTCGCTGCTTTACACTGAAATCCTCGAAATTGATGATTGAATACGACAGATTCTGTGAACCTAGTAATTCGACTATCAGGTCCCGTCTGTCCTCGTAAGTATGTAGTGAACCATACCATCAATTGTTGTCGCGCCAGCCCGATGCACCACAAATACCCACTCAGGACCAGCCACCATTGAAACAAAGTCTCCACCTAGAGCCAAAATTCTCCTTTCTCTTCCTGTCCCGCTCAAAAACGTCAAGTCACCCTCGGACGTAGCAACCACGACATTTCCGCATCCCTGCAGATCAGGATCGTTCGAATGCCGTAAACTGCTAGACGGGCGCGTACCGCCCGCTGCAATGCCTAGCACCGTCATTCCCGGACGTTTGAGGACATATGTCCATTCACCCTGGTTGGTCCATGTACCATAGGGTTTGTACAATACTTGGGCGGGATGGTTGTTTTCTGGAGGGCATGCAAAGACAGCACCCCGCTCCCCTATGGCGAACAATTCAACTTGTAGAAAAGGTATTATCAGAAGTCCTACCAAGATATCCAAGGTCATACTTAAAATTATCATTGAAATGGTATGATTTTCGCGCAGAACGATCGAAGAACTCGACGTTTATGATTTGATGTGTGTCTTGGTCTGTAACCTCTATGACACCCAACATATTGTAAGCTGAAAATAAAGTAAGCTCAGTGATAGAAGTGACTGGGACTAAAATTATTCTAACCGAGATACCTCTTCCTGTTCTCCATTGGGGTAGACCCAGGCTGGAAAGGAGGTTGAGCTTTCGTGATGCTCACTGAAATGTGTTATATCACCTGGACTAATTTGGACTATTGACAGAATAGACTTACCCATCTCTTTCACCAAACCATCAGTCTTCCTTGTTGATTCTGGATTGTCTTGTAAACCGCCGCCTAAGTCATCGATTATCCAGTCGTCATCGACGTCGCCATAGCCAGGCTCTGGTCCAGCATGATCATCGTCATGTAACAGATTACTCGAGCTAGCAGCCTCCGCAATGTCGTCAAAGAGATTACTCTTGAGTCGGGCTGTGACTGTTGCCGCGCCAGTCGTTGCAATTGAGCGCCTGACAGGATCGGGGTATGTCTCTGGTATTGGTTTGTGCCAGCGGCTGAAGCCTCCTTCTGTATCCGTCCAAGCTAATAAATTGTCTTTCGGAGAAAACGCTAAATGGGTTATGGTAGCTCCGGGTGTTGCAGGATGACTACAACAATCATATTTTAGTTTATGTCAATCACTGCGAGGAAGTAGCGCACCTAGTAATAAGCCGCCGTGTTTGTATTGACCATACATGGACCTTAGAACGAGATGCACAAGCAAGATATTCACCGTTCACGGAGACAGCAAGCGCTGTGATAGGGCCGGAAAGATCCTTGTCGGAAAAAGAGGTCGACCGGGACCAATCCGAACGCGAAACGGTTACGATTTCTAAAAAAACTTTTTGACAAACCATGAAAATATGGGCGGCTTGCATCACGAACCATGACTTCTAGAAGCAGCATAAAAGTGCTGACCAGATGTATGCCATACTGCTGAGCAGTCGTGAGCATAGTCTGGTGACCTATTAAATCGAGTCAACACGAGGTCGAAAAGAGAAAAGAAGTTGCCAACATAGTATCTCCGATGACAGGGATCAGCCCTTCAATTGTCGTTTCAATACGAGGCTCCTCATTAGACATATTCCATACGATGATCTTTCCGTCTGCACCAGAAGTTGTCTGCGAGTTTGATGATAAGAATCGTATTTTGGTCGATAAAGATGGAAGATACCAGTATTGGAGAACTTGGATGCCATGTCACTCTCCGAACACTGCCAACATGCCCTTTCAGCTGCTTGATAATCTTAATGTCCTCCAGGTCTACAACTCTGACGTCAAAGTTCCTGTGCCACTGTGAGTTTGATTGAGGCCGCGAAAAGAATTGGTACCAACTCAGAGGCGATGGCCACTCTCTTGCTTTCCGAATCAACTGATATTGACCGAATCGCAACTCCACTGGCGTCCCATACGTGCCCAGTAAGTTCTGATTTATGCTTGATGTACTGCCTAACCATTGAATCTTCACTGCCAGATAGCCACCCATTGTCCTTGCAGCAGAATGAGTGATACTATTACCCTAAATTGAACAGCGACATACCGATGCTGCGACTGCTGTAATTGGTTGTTCTGCCTCAGACACAGTAATGGGTTCCTGCTCAGTACCATCGCCCACTTTCCATATTCGAACAATACAATCTTGTCCTCCAGTGTAAGCATGCCTGTACTCTAGACTGAGTGGAATCCACGCCGACTAGCACGACGCAACCTACGTTCCATCCCTGGAGAATGTCAAACTGGTGAACCCAGATTCATGAGCTGGGTTGGTAACGAGATCTGCCATCGATTGAAGAAAAAAGACAGCAGGACGCGCCCGACGACGACGCGTTTGGGAGAAAACACGCTCGTCACAATTACGGTCACGCGTTCGTGATTACCTTGCCGGCGTTTGCCGTCTTCAATTAGTTCTCGTCCTAGTTCTTTCTATTTGCCGATGCCTCTAGGATTTCTCGGGCTAGCTCTGACGGAGGAAGATATGATTCAAAAACAATAGTCGGGACTTCATAGCATGTGTGTGAATTATGTGATGGAATGACTCTAAAGTTCTATGCGTCCAGAGCTCAGCCTACAGAGTTTTAATTGGTGTACTAGAACATGTTTCTGGAAATTCGTTGGTGCATCTCCAGTTTTGGTGCAACGTTGATCCAGGTTGCTGGGGTTCCTACTCGTATGTTCGCCTTCAAGACGATGCCATCATTTTTCCCTTACCACACCGGCAGTTCCTCCTGCATTGAGAGATCTCACCAAGACGTGTGGACACTCTGGGCTTCTATTGTATCATCCACCTCGACCAGTGCCCTACGATTGATGCATGACTTTGACATAACCATCAAACGCTTCTCAAACTCAAAGTGGATGGTGCAGTATCGTCTCGTCATTCTGCTGGCTACTTAAGAAGGTCGAGCATGTCCAAGCTAGAAGTAAACTCTTGCCGGAATCAACTCGTCAACCTCGCTTCTCTTCCAGCACAGCGTTTATCAAGCCCTCGTATAATAGCGATACCCTGGTGAAAGCCATTTGTATGTACAGTTTGATATCTGGAGATAGACACTCGCCCACCTGGCAAAGACATGACAATGCTGTCCTCACTCAACCCTTCTTCCTGGCTTATAAAAAAAATACTTTTGGTTACTAATATTCTCGAGCATTATTTCTTCGGGCTTGGAGAGAACGTTTATTTTATTTCTCGAGGGCATACTTTCGAATCACGAGTTCGTTCCTCGGCAGATCTGTCAGAGATACGTCTACCACCCGTTGTTACCAGTATCAGCTATTTTCCCTGTGAGTTGAATTGACGTCGGCTACTCACCCTACCCTATTGTCGGCATGAAATCACTTGCGCTGAGAAATTTGCAGGATACACCCTGCGCAACTCATATGAACATCTATCTGCATAGGTCGGTCGTGTTTCTGGGATTCTCGAGGTGTCAAGTTGCTAAGTGACTACATACAAAGAAGGGCGAAAGTCTTGTCTTAAACCAGGACCCGGCGATGTTCCGCTTCAACCAGTCAATACCCTGTTTAGTTTTCTGTCTTCTGACGATGTCCG
This sequence comes from Termitomyces sp. T108, assembly GCA_017657275.1. Lineage (NCBI taxonomy): Eukaryota > Fungi > Basidiomycota > Agaricomycetes > Agaricales > Lyophyllaceae > Termitomyces > Termitomyces sp. T108. The sequence goes on along the minus strand of JAGGAU010000053.1, from coordinate 29,474 downwards.
ACCCGAAAATGTTGTGAAGGTTAGTAACATGGTAGTTACAGTGAGCGAGCCAATCAGGTCCGCACGACACGAGGCCTTAGCGACTAAATCTATTCTCAGTAATGTACGATGTAAGTGAACAATGTTCATCAATCGATGAGTTCAGAAGGGAGATGAAGGAGACAATTCCGAAACACAGATGAACAAGGGGTGGAATGAAAATGAATAACGACTTGAAGCTGGGCGCTGACACGCTGAACAATTGAAAATAACTTGAAGCTGGGTGATTTTCAGTCACCAGATTGCCTTTTCTACGCGCGGTTATACAGGATGCTTGAGTAGATGGGTAGGTCTTCAATGTTGAAAGACTCTTACTGTAAGGCTCTAACTGGCGACTCGCAACGCGACGCGTTAGAAGCACTGTGAAAGTAAAGTATTATGTAGTTAGTTGTGGTTAATGGAGAGTACGACACACCTGAGAACGTAATGGACTAAGATAAGGGAAGGTGTCTAGCTACCGACTACGATAAAGGGCGCGCGGTCACGTGTACCGTTGACACTTACGCTTGCTCTAATGGCTACTTGGGTCCTGTGTACGTAGCAACGGACATTGTGGCCAATGAGAATCCTAGTAACAGAAAACTTCAGCTGTTACGCAGTGTGGACGACCATTTATTACGGGCATTAGAGTACGTCCTAGGTGATGTCTGCGGAAAGACGTAAAAACTCGTTGTCAAAAACAGAAACAAAAGAAAAATTTGACTTCAGTAGTCTCTGCGGGCTATCAGAAATGTTACTTAAGGCGACAATCATTTGTTTCAGTTTTGAGGCATCCTTTTGATACCGGGATGAGAACGCTAACAACGGGGATTACTTACTTGACTCGAGGCTACTTGATATGTTTCCAGCTGCAGATGACAGAGTTATGTAACTGGTAGAAATATTGCCCCTCTGAGTGTCTAGTCTCCGGCCGTTTGTCGAATGCACGAACGGGAAAAAAGAATAATAAGAATCCAATTGCCCAGACTTATCGAGACCAAATTCCAGATGAGAAGAAAGATACCCCACAGAAGACTCGCACCGCGCCCATGATTACTGCACTGTCATTCGTGTGAACGAACGAACTTTTGACATCAATGTGTATGGGAAGGGACTTCAAGCAAGGTTAAATTATGGTCCAGGTTTGCATTGAAGCGCCCTTAGTCCTTAGTAGTAAGCGCAGTATAAGTATATCGTAGTTGGCCATGCGTGTTCACCGTAAGTACAACCAACGCGTACGACGTTGACGACAAAACAGCGGTTGTTCCCGACCAGATTTGAAATGCCAGGCATCAAATACTCAAAATCAAAAAAGATAGATAGCAATGCCGAACTCAAACTTCCGAAAACCCCCTCATCATTGGGCTGTTTTTCGTTCCATGGACTACCGACTCTCGAATTTGGACGGTCGGATTCTGCTTCAGGGTTTATCGCATCTCATGCCATACAATGTGGCCTAGCCACATCCACATAGAATTTGAATGATATTTTGAAACCTCGACCTTGCAATCTTCTGGGAACAAAGAATTTATGGTTCAACAGATCAGTTGATACAACAACAAATAACGATGGATAACTGTCACCCGATGAACAGACTGGATGGCTTCATCTTGTGGCAATGAGCGCTCGCTGTATTTATGCTAATTCCCAGAAACAGATCTATCAATCCTTTCCTTGGTCATCCACGACAAAGATCCATGTAAATACTTTGTGTAACTCGATCTTCCCAATCCATGATTTCACTTCCCTACCCCCTCTTTCCCCTTATTTGCGTCTCTTCCTGCACGTCTACCCTGACTTTGATCTTCTCGACGCTCATCATCAGCGTGTCGCCTGTCCTGTGGATCTTGCCTGCATTATTTCTGTCCACGGTCTTATACCACGCCGTGACCATTCTTATGTCGAGAATGGAAACGACCAGTTCTCTCCGCCTCTTCTCAACTTACAACTTCGTTATTTCTTGCGCACTGACTGGCCTTTGGGCAGCAGGGTGTGCTGTGACTATTGCAATAACAACGTTGCTACTTAAGGGACAATTGAACAGGATCGCACCACGGGGAACCTGGAGTATGATTGTCCCGTGCGTTTGCGCCCTGTTGGAATCCATTCTCATGGGGACCATAGCGATTATGATTTGGAAGGAGTGGAAACGGATCCGATACGCAGAAAAATGGAAATGGAGACCGGGGAATTATTATGCCGTCTCAGCACAATGGGGGTAGGTTGTTGTTTCCATATGTGATACGGTATCATCCTTGTACCTTACTGACCTATACGTAGAATCACCGGTCCCCGTTCTGGATGAGAGAGGAATGTCGCTTTTCTAATTGACGGATGACGTCTGCTATATGTTCTGCTACGTAGTGTCTAGTCTTCCGATCTGGCTACCTCGGGGACTGATAGTTTATATGTAAGTTCTAGTGTATCTGAATGCCCCGGGAACCATGTACACGGAGAGCATCCATGCCCGCATTTCCCACCATTACCTATGTATAACCACCTACTATGATAAATCTCAAGGACCGACCATAGCCTGATATTATTTATTCAGAGAGAATGATAGTATTATTGTACATTCTATACAACTATCTAAACAACGACAAATGTTCAATATTTAGTTGTGAACCTGCAAAAGCCCATCATCATTAGAACCATCACTATCGTCGGCGTCGTCGTCGTTTTCTTCTCCGGCTTGCTTGATAGCAACCACGCTACTCGTCTCATCCTTATCAGGCTTCTCAGCGTCAGCCACTGATGGCTTTTCCTTTTCGGATGAATCCTCTTCTCCGAGTCCGACTGAAGTAAAAGATTCGGCCAGAGAACTTACTGTAGTGACAGCCATATCAAGAACAGCTTCCACCCTTTTTCTCAGCAGTTCGTTGGAACTACTGACCTCCTAGACAACAATGAAGGAAAAGATCATCAGTCTGTGGAACTAGCAGATTGTTGCGGGAAATAGTAGTAAGTGGTGTGCACATACCAAAGTTAGAAGGTTGATCTGGGCATCTGCTTCATCAAGCCGAACGATCAACCATGGATCGTGACTCTCCTCGCCTTGTTCGTGTTCAGCTTCATCAGCAGCATCAGGCATGTGGAGCTCGACCTTCCCAAAGTGAGCCTCCAGGAACATCACGAGACGCTGTATACGAAGGAACGGCGAAGCATCCTCGACATCCGCGTGTGGGTGTACATGTGAGTGAGGATGGGAATGGGAATGGGGCTGTGTCGTCACTGATATCACTCAACCATCAGAATGAAGTACAACAGATAGATGGAAACCGGAACGCACGTTTGACGGATGCAGGGCTTTTGTCTATTCCTGTGATAAGAGCCAGTGTAGAATCCGCAATCATATCGTTGCTGGCGCTTGACTCCCATTCCAAGGTTAATTCATGATCATGGGTCTGTTTGACGTCCACAGCACCCATCACCTACCAAATACAGCTAGTGTGTCAGAAAAGGAACGACTTCAAATATGACGACTCATCGCTTACCCGCATTGTTGGAACACCGTCCTTATCTAGCCCCTCTTCGACGCTCCCAAACATGCCTTCTAGATGCCATCGGACAAGGTCCCAGCGAACACAGAGAACGACTTTCTGGCGTTGTGTCATCGTGCATGTCGACAACCCTGTAAAGTCCCTGAGATCTCGAGGATCAAGGAGCGTGTACGAATAATCTTTAGCGACCAGCAAGCCGGATAAAACTTCGTTCGCTTGTGGCAGTTTGTCAGCGAGAGTTCCTATTGCCTATTTAACAATCATTGCTATCATGACGAATGGATTTGAAATGGAGATCTGATAACTCACTTTGGCTACCCTTTCACCACGGAAAGAAAGGTTCAATGTTTCCAAATTACGCGGTGTATGTATTTTCACGTCCTCATCACGTTCCTTATACCTGGAAGCCATAGCACCGCGCAGACGAGCCATTGCATTTTGTTCACCGTGTACGAGCACCTTGAGTGACGAGGCATAAGACAGAAGACCAAGCAGGAAGCAAATAGCGGGCATACAACGTGCTGTGCTTTAACGGCCTCGATAAACTCGGAGTTCTGAGAATAGTCGACATGAGCACTAAACGAGATGTAATCGACTGATATCTTCCGAGGAATCGTGTTGCCCTTCAGTCCGACAAAGTCTTCAGGTTCATTCATAATATCCTAGATGAGAAGGGACGTAAGCATTCTCATGTTCACACCACAATCGGTCGAGGATGAGGTCAAAATTTTCTGAAGAGGGTCGAGAAAGGAAACACAATGTCCATTAATCACAGTATATACAGGAATAGTGTACGTACATATATAAGGCGATCCAAATGATGGGATATTACTCACCCTTGCCAGCGTGCCTTCAATGGAGTATCCAGTGATGATTAGACCATTGCGAGAATCTGGAGCCCAATATTCAAATAGTTCTCGGCTTGGTCCTACCTGCATAAAGCCAGGAGTTGCAAGGACAACACACGGGGGACCTTCAGCAATCTTCTTTTCCCATCCGCGGGTCTGAGGTACATGCGAGATATACCTGCGAGTGCTCAAACAAAGTATAGTAAACAAGTCAAACAGCAGACTTACTTGAAGACGAAAGGATTGTCTCGTTTCGCAAACCTGGTCCGTATGTTGGAGTTCATGGTGTGAATGTAGGTTTGATATACAGCCATACACTTCCGAGCCAAACTCGAAGCGTAGTAAATGGGGACATTATGGAGATCAGGATGAGCCTTCCAATATTCATCGAGGACAAGAAGCAGCTCTTGTGCACGGCCTAAAGCGAACGTGGGCAAAAGGACATGACCTCCGCGTTTGACGATCGCATGTACAAGGCTTGTGAAACGCTGCTCCTTCTCTTCCCTGCCTTCCAAACTTTGAACACCATACGTACTTTCCACTATTAGAACATCGGGGCGTATGGGAGGCAATTCGGCTTTCACAAGATGTCGGTCCTCCTCGCGTGAGTAGTCTCCTGTGTAAAGGATTTTGAGGCCAGCAATATCGATGAGATACATACATGCTCCAAGAACGTGACCGGCATGGTATGGGGTAAATGAGACTCCAGGGCAAACGGTGATCAATTGATGCGCAGATACTGGGATAATAGAGGCTAGCGACATCGTCATCTCCAATGGCGTAAATAAGGCGTCCGACGACGACGACCTAAAAAGTTGAGCGCCTTGTATTCCACAGAAAAAATTCAACACACCCCATCCGAACATAATCTTGCATCATGAATTTATGGACTGCTTTCGTAGGGTGAGTCATGTAAACTTTGCCCTTGCCGTCTTTGAAATTAGTCTTGCGACAAAGATCAGTAAATTGTCGCAGTAGGAAAGCCAGGTTATACTGACTTTCTCAGTGATATATGTCAAAGCTGCGGCATGGTCTAGATGGAAACTAAATAGGCAAGTTACAACCAAGACTCAGTTTTAGGACATGGAACATACTGTGTTATTAGAATAGCGTCCACTGTACTCCAATCCAGCTCGTCAATAAAAGGCAGGGATGCCATGCCACTGTAAGCTGGATGAATACCAGCATCGCATACTAACGTCCTTCCACGATATTGCAGCACACAACACGAACGACCAACTTCTTGCCCGGCGCCAAGTAGGGTGACACTTAGGGTGGGAGTGTCGGCCATCGTTATAAGCTCAGTTTTATGACGGAATTTGTACAACGACCTTCTCGGCTTCAAAAGGGATAGAAGTTGGACAGTGGAGTGGCGTAGTAAATATGTACAAGAAAGACAATTTCAAAGTTTGCAGGATGGTGTATTACATAATCCGGAAAATCTTTCTCTACGAACTCACTCCTTAGGAAATTATGGCTAATCCTAAGCGTGTCAAATCTTCCGGAAAGACGTCTAAACAGCATCTGGCAGTGAAGCATGCTGTAAAGAAGAAAACAAAAAGTGCTGTCAAATTCCACAATGAGCAGCTTCGCACGATTTTGGACAAACAAACCTCTGCCTTGTATTCTGTATGCACACGTAGTTTGACTTTTCCGACAGTCTTTCAATGCCATATACTAGATGAACCAACTTCCCAATCAAATCCTTGAATCGTACTCTGACAGTTCCAAAGTCGATATTCAGGACCTAACTTCGACTTTGGGCAATCTATAGGCATGCAGGATTTGTCTATTAGGAACCATACCATCCCAACCACATGTAGTTTGTCTGTGAATTGTCCAATCGTTACGTGTGTACTCTCTCGTCCATCCTCGATTAATTTCTGATTTAAAGAAGGAAAGAAAACCTCAGCTGGATAATCTTGGCCGATTATCGAGAAAACAACGCCATCTCCTCATCTGGACTAGACATGACACCTTTTCGACGTTGACTTCGTCTTCGTGACAAATCAAACTCGACGAATTCAAAAACTTGCTCGCCCCGTCCCTCATACATACTATGTAAATTCGAGATTTCGTCTCGGGTAGTTAGGAAGATGTCTCTGTGATCTCTCTGTCCCTCAGTCACGGTGGAATAGTACACGTCGTTTGATTTCTTGCCAACGCCACCTTCCGATTAACGTCCCGATGTCGATGCTGGAGTATCTTGTGTGGTGTCCTTACAGCTCTGTAACCACTCGACAGCGAGAATAGCAATAGAGCATAGCTCTGGTATCTCCGTCATAAGGTATTCGATAGGGCCATCGGACACATCAAGTTCAGTGAGCTGGTAAGCAAATCAGTTGCTCCAAAAAGTTGACTCATAGGGAGGCCGGTACAGATGCGAGGCTAATGGTGTAAGCCCGTGATGTATTCGACAAATCAGCCATTTATCCTTTGAGATGTTCAAACCTTGAATGAGGCACGTGGCGATGTCAACGACTGAGCGACGTTCCTTCGAGTTATTCGCCGCCTCGATAATCACCTTTAAAGTAGGTATACGAGTTTTCTATCTAATTGAGCCCTTTCCTTGAGCAAAACTCCTGGGTTGGAAGACATGTTCAAGCCGGCTCAAGATCAGTATTGGCACTTTTGAATGTTGCCTTGATGTTGTACAGCGCAAGTTTTCAGGGAAAGGGTATATCCTTCTATACTCTATCGAAGTTCTTCCATCAAGTACCATCACGCACTGCCCCTCATCCTGAGTGCGGCTCCCGTCAGGAAGCCTGTCTAGATTCTATAAGTGATGCAGAACGAAACTTCCGTAGGCCATATGTGGCATGTGTTGGCGTTACTTATTAACTCAGCAAAGGCGGTTTCAAAGAGGACCTGCCTACTTTCCTACCTCTCGTCTGTACTCTTTTGTGTGCTGCCTCTAATGCAGGAACAACTCAAATATCAAGAAATGCTACAGCGACTGCAAGCTATTGCTGCTCACGACTTACCCTTGGGAGCTAGGCTTGTGGCACAGAACGCGATGACAGAGGAACTAGAGAAAACGCTGGGATCTGAACAGATTGCCAAAGAAACCAAACACCTGGTCGACAGTATCATAAAAATTGATCAGGGTTTTGAACGCGTCAAGATTGAACTTGGCGCAATTGATAGCGTACGCTTTCGTGGAAAACCAGTTGAACAGCTTCAGCCACAGTGGGTAGAACACCAACAAGTGAGTTCTTCGCTTATTGTTCGAGGGCAACCTTGATTAATTGATGGTTATAAGTGCTTCATTTCTTTAATCTGGAGATCTAGAACAGTCGCAAGGCAGACTGGTGCTTATGTGAAGGGTAAGGACAATCCAGTTGATCAAATCTCCCTGACCGTCCTGCAGAGTTTGTCAACGTGATCCTTCCGACATTGGAGGACCTCAGGAGTGGTGCAGAGTATAAGGAGGTGGCCGCTGATCTCACGGAATTTGCAATGGTTGGTTCTTTAGTCTTAATGCCATTCACAAGTCAATTTGATTCGGTCTGGCGTCGATATTACTTAGCGCAAGAATCCGTTTGGGTGTGATCTGTCGTTGGATGCAAAGGGTGAAATGCACTCTCAGGGCTTCACTGATTTACAACGTGGCCTCAGAGACTTTAGAGATAAATTTGAGCTTTTCAACGAGGAACAAGGTATTGAATTACATGGTGACGTTGTACTTGTGCAGGAAGAGATCAGTGACCTTGTGTGGCAAATCAAACGGTTGGTTTCCTAGAGACATCGCCAGATTGGAGTTTAACGTATTACTTCAACCTAGTTGCAAAACACTGGTACATGCCAACGCTTACTGGCAGTATCACCATGGATGATTGATATCCATTGCAGATACCTGTTCTGAGCAAAATCCTTGATGTTGCTATCTTGCTCTCAGATCGATGCTCGGTTGCTGCAGTGTCAGCGCTCGCCCTGGTTTGCCCAATGCCATCACTAAGTATCTTTGTTCGTTCATTCAAGAATTATATCAGTGTCGTTCTGTTTATATCGTTCCTTGTGCAGTTGTCCGGTGTCATAGATGCAGTACCGGAATGTATAGACGTTGTCTCGTCCATCTCCCAGACAAATGGTATTCATCAATCAAATTCCAAGGATGCTCCCTGATAGCGACTGATAGGTTTTAGAAGGGAGATTCACCACTATCAGAGTCAACTCGACGAGAAGAAAGCTCGACTCAGGGTTCCTGAGTTGATTCAAGTAATAATAAGTAGCCAGGGCAATTCCTTCGATGATGTTTGCGGTAGAGTTGATCAGCTTTCCGCCATTTGGTCCTTGGTAAGTCGTAGTACTTCACATGATCGAAAAAATCTAAATTGCGGAACCCTGAGGTCGCTCATGACGCGACTTCTATTGTTTCTGATTTGGAACAAATGTACCAGGCTAAAGATGACGGTCGTGCACACAAGGCAAGTTAAGGAGTCCTTGAGCTGACTTCCATTCTGACAGTAATTTCACAAAGACGTTTGTGACCCGCGTGAGGCTCGTCAGGATCGCATATGGGGTACTGGCAAGCCTCCTGAAAGAGTATACGCGGCAAATTGAAAGACATTCGTTTCGATTTGGCCAGAAGTTACCAGGCATGAGTGGAATTAGATCATCAAAGGTCCCCTCGAGCCCTTGAATCCGTTACTTCCTTAGCATCAGGATGAATTGGGATGGCAGGTTGTGCGCAGAGAGATCGTTACAAGCCCCTGAACAATATGGATTTCGTAGGAATAATTAAGGAGCGAATTAATCAACGTCGGATCTCGTCTGTCTTGCGATATCTAGTATTGCGCTCCCAAGCTTGAAGTATGAGGCCTATATTCGTAGATCACGGCCCAAACGCGGAAGGTTTCGAGATTTGTGCTGAGACTGGGTTTATTACCTCTTGTCTAGCATTAACAAGACGTCGAACCTGTGTCGATTGTCGTATTTTGGCGGAGTTTCCCTGGAGGGCAAAGGTACAAAACGTCATTTGCATTGTCCTCGTCGCTCATAAATAAGTTCACTCGCAGTACTTCGGTCTTGTACATATGTCATTGAATTAGCTGCCGGTGGATGATGAATCGATGATGACAATCATCAGCTGAAAGTCAAAAATCTTATGGCAAACAGTTTCTCTTGATGCTCTTGCTTTACAAGGTTTACAGAACATCAACTTAGCGTAGTCCAACAGATAAGCCCTACATAAATGCCGCAGACTGAGTCTACACCCAAACTAGAAATAAGCCAATTTTGAACAAGGACATTCATCGTACATTTTTGGGTTATGAAAAAAGTCGGTACCACTGAGAAGAATGTGCAAACAAGATAGACAAAGAGGAAAATAAGCGGTCCGCAGAACATTACGATCTGACATGTGGCCTAACAAGAAGAGGCAACTGATTCCCGCCCTTCGGGTCACTCACTAATATTGGCCTCTGCACAATCATAGACTTCTTGGTAATATCCGATGCAGGGACTGCAAGCTCAAATTCAAAGGCCCTAACGAGAGTGAACAGCAATGCTTTCATCCTTTTGTGGGGATTTTAGAGTAAGAAAAAATGTGTAAAATGCAGGAAGCGATGGGACTTACTCAACCAGTGAGAAGCGGTACCCGATGCATGCTCGCGGCCCACCAATGAAGGTCAGCATGTTACCCCAAACACCTGGTATACTAGCCGCTGCTTCTGGAGCTGATTCCCAGCGTTCAGGTCTGTTGGTCACAAAGGATGATTAGGCGCATTCGATAGAAGATAGACGAATACTTACTTAAACTCTCGTGCATCTTCTCCCCAGATTTCCTTGCTGCGATTCAAGGCAAGAATAGGGATCTGAATAGTTTGCCCTTTAGAGACTCTGAAAGAGATGGAGTAAGTAAACTTAGCCCAAGTTATCAGTTCAACCAAACCTGATCCCAGTATGTACAACACCTTTGCGGTCTGTGAAAGGTTTGTGGAGGGGTAGTATGTCGTCTTGTGTAGCCATACGCATGGTCGCTGCTACGGGTGAATGGACACGCAGCGTCTCACGAACTACCATATCGAGGTATGGGAGAGCATTAAGTTCGTCCATTGTTGGGGTGTCGGTATCGACGACGCGAAGTTCCTCGCGGAGCTTGATCTGCACTCTTGAGTCCTGCGAAAGTGCGAATAGGGCCCAGGTAGTTGCTGTACTGTGTGGCCGTCAGCACATCAAAAAGAATAACGAGACACGATGTACCTGGTCGTCTCATGGCCTGCGACCAAAAAAGTAGGGACCTCTGTTTAGAAAAGTCAGCACTGGATTTCGAATAATCAGTGTGCTGATTTATACGTACGAGCTATAACGTCGTCATCGGACATACGCTGGTGAGTGGGAAGATCGATGTCCATATTGGATTTTACCAGGAGGGAAAGCAAATCACGGGATTTGGATATGGATTTGTCCTGGACTAACATCTTGCTCTCGCGAAGCAATTGGTGTGCAATGCGTTGCATAGTTCTCTGAGAAGCTTCAATGATCCTATCCCTGGCATCATGCTAGTAGCGATAATGAGTGACCCCGGATTACGCTCATTTTTTGGAACAAGACATGCCAAGAAGCGCAATGGCGGAAAAAGTGCTTTGAGCATCGAAACCAATGACATTGTTGTCCCAGCACGGAAGATGGTCGAAAATGCGGCGTTGAGTTCATTCTGCTCCGGCTTTTCGACGAGAGCATTGATCTTATAGTGGAAACCTGGTCGTCTCCGTTATTAGGATTCATAGAACAAAAGGGAAGATAGGATGGTCTTTAACCTGCTAGCCCGATGATGTCAAGAGTGGCCCTGCTCAGCCATGAAAGAACTTCAATACGGCCGACTCCTTCTTTGGAGATATCGACGGCCCAAATATCTCGAAGCTACGCGTTATGTCCTTAGACATTGAAATGAAACAAGGTTTAATCAAGCTCACTTGGATAGATTTCGCTATAAATATCTCAGTGAGTTCTCGGATTTGTGTCGGGCCAAACGCTGGATTCTTGATGGGGCGGTATCAGAAACCTTTAGAACAAACCATTGAGATTGTTCCTACCATAACTTTTCTCTTAAAACCATGCATTCTGGTCAAAATGTGCTGCAAAGATGATGACAATCCGGGATACCTGCTGTTTATGCTTATCTCCCTCAACAACGAGAACCCCTGTAATTATATAGAGAAATGAACAATGCAGTAGATAATTGTGCAGGAAACCAAACGCGCCTTCACCGACAATACGACCCAGATTATAACGGACACTTTCTGGCTTCTGGTATATGTGCGAATTCATCAGGACATGATGTATCGCCTTAGTATCCATCGTAAAAAGCCGTTTGATCTAAATTTTGAGTCCGGTGAGTGAAAGCATCAAGAGCGGTGAAAAGTCTCACCCCAAAAAGAACTTGATATTTGATTGTTGACCCGTATTTCTGGACCCATCGCTCCTGTGGTACGGCGTTCTCCTGTGAGTGCGCAGCAGAGTTATCGCGATTCCAATACGCTTTGCAAGTCATCAAGCACGTGCCTCGTTCCGTATCTCTTGAAGATTGCCATAAAATCAGCTAGGGCTGTCAGGACCAGGGAGGTCGCGTAAAGGGGACATAAGCTCTGTATATATCAAGCGAAGAAGCTTATACAGGCTACATGCAGCCAGAGAAACGCCTATGGCCTTGGCAACAGGCAGAGCATGGGCAGGAGTAGCTTGATGCATACTAAAGAACAGGTCGTAGAATCGAAGTCCTAATTGGGAGAAGCCGACCAGTCAAGGATTAAGTATAGAGCCCGGGACCTGGTAGAGTCAGAAAAGAATTACGAACGACGGCAGAGTAGCGCGCAGTCGGGTTTCCAGCCGGGCGCCAGAGACCTCATCAAGAACGGCTGATGTAAAAAGTGATGACATATGCAGAGCGCAGACTAGTTCAAAGCACTATGACAACCGAGTGATAGATCAAAAACATCCACACTCCCGTCTCTGTTCATTTTCTACATCCGTTTGACGGGACGCATATAGTAAATTTAGACTGACCATTCATTATCCGCGAGGCGCGATCTTTCTACTGTCATCTCGAAGGATTCTTCGTGAACTGCTCGAAGATTGGCAGAACATTCCGGAGAATCCGCTTCTGGTAACGGTTGGAAGAGGAATGATGTCGAACCTGAGCTTGATCTACTTAATTTTTCTTTTCTCTCTTGCTTTCTTTTATGACTGCAAACCTCTTTTCCACATTTCAATAGATGCTCTAAGAGGGCTCGGTAGGCTGGTGTTAAAATCGCCTGGCGAGCCAATATTATATTTTACTTGTAGGTTTGCTCGAGACGTGGAGGCTAATAGCATGGACCAACAAAAGTACTATCAATTCGTAACTTGACAAGAATGTATAAGCTGTAGATGAGCATTCAAAGTCATTGCGTGGCCAGACTGCAAAACATCTTTGACGTGCACAGTACTATAGCTAAAAACTTGCAAGGTTGCAAATGGTGGATCAGGATTGTTTGCCATTGTCTTTGTATCCAAATTCCGCGACTTTTTCGAATGCTGCTACCATTGGTCTGTGTCGCTGCGTGCAGCATCCTCAATAGCTATGAAGAGACTCAATATATCGTCTCCCACTGCGGATGGCTCACCGAAACACAAGAAATCAAAGACAGATAGTCCTGATTCCGAGGCTGCAGATTCCGAAGGTTGGACAAAGGTTGAGAAGCGAAAACAAAAGAAGACGAAGAAGGCTGAATTGAAATTGGATGTGTGTGTATTTCTCTCGTTATTCAAGTCGTATCCAAACTCACAAGATGACGATTTACTCGATTAGACGACGCAGCCCCGATTTATGTATAACAACGCTGAGATCACGAGAAGGAACCATGCTATTGGCATTGATGTAGGTACTCCAGATTTCTTCTGTCCAAATATTCAAAGTCGTCGACAGGAAATCCGTCAACTTGTCGTGCACATCGTTGCGGATGGACCTCCACCGAATTGGTTACGCATAGATGTCAGTCTTCTTTTGTATTCTAATCAAGTGATGGATTCCTTCTGATTACTTCTCACAGAACGCTCCACTCATACAGAAAGTCGTGGCTTTACTCATACCAGGCTTGACGTCGGAAGTTCTGTCACTTCCCCCAATTCCTACATCCGCGACTGTAAATCCCAATATCCCATTGTCAATACCACTCTTGCCAAGAACGCCTGACGCAGGTCCTCCACCGAATGTTCCCTTCATCGCCGCGACGTTCAGCCATGCTTGCCCAACACGTGCACCAGGAGATCAGTATCGCATGCACAGTGTCCTCGGTAGCTTCTTCCAAGGGCCAGTCAGCGGGGAAGAAAGGCACAAGCGTGCAACTCTGAGACTTTTATGTATGTCCTTTGTCAAACGAAGATACTCTTATTCACTTTTCGACACAGCAGAAATGGCCAATAATCAAGATCCTGCGCAGTATATCCTGACACTCGAACAGATGATCGAGAATGAATACCCAATTCCGTCATATATGGCGGATGTCTTCGAAAAGCCTGATGACCGTTGGCTCGAGACGCCAGAACCTGTAAAAACGGGTTTGCTTGACAGCATTCCCGAGAAAGGGAAAGAACCACCCAAAGCAAAGATCTATGCTATAGATTGTGAAATGGCGAGTACCATGTCTATCGTATATAGTCAAAGCTAAATCTCGTACCCCAGTGTATGACAGAAGACGGCAAGGAATTGACTCGAGTTAGCATAATTGACTATTACACTGAGAAAGTGGTCTATGATCAGCTCGTGAGGCCAGCAAAACCTGTCATAGACTACTTGACTCGGTATGTTGATACGCACACGGTTAGTTGTGCTTTCTAAATAATAGCCTTCTTCCAGCTGGTCGGGTATCACGCCTGAAGCACTTGCGCCTGTTACAACAACACTAGCCCAAGTCCAGACGCATGTCATGCGTCTCCTTTCACCGCCACCCAAAAATCCCTTCTCAACCTCGACCTCTTCCTCTCCACCGCCACCAACCCCCATCCTCCTCGGCCATTCCCTCGAATCTGATCTCAGGGCACTCAAGATCAGCCACCCCCGCTGCATTGATACCGCGCTCATGTACCACCACCCACGCGGGCGGCCCCTCAAGCCCGGTCTAGCATGGCTCACTAAGAAATGGTGCGGGCGTGAGATACAGACGCGTGGTGATGGAGGGCACGATCCAGAGGAAGACGCGCGGGCGTGTATTTCGCTGCTGAAAAAGAAGCTCGAGTCTGGGCCCGGCTTTGGGGAATATAAAACTGACATGGAATCGATATTCGAGCGTATGGCGCGGTCGACGCGCCGTGCAGGTGGTCCGGTTGGGAGTATAAGGAGCGCGGTGGTGGATCATGGGAACCCGTCTGTCATGCATGGTCATAAGGCTACGACAGCGTTGGGATGCACTTCTGATGCGGAGGTACTGAAGGGATTGTTAGAAGTCATACCGTCGCACGACTTTGTATTTGGGAGGTTTATGGCGTTGGCTGATGTCATGAAGTGTAAGTATTTTCGTCAGACCAACTACTCTTCCTACTCACTTTTAGTAACCTGTAGGGACAACACCAAGATCAGCATCGGACGCTCCCCCTCCCCCGCCTTCACAACCTCCGGCACCTGAGACCCTCAAAACCATCTTCGAGACAATAAATACTCAGCTCAAGACTCTGCATGCAGCTTTGCCTCCACGGACTGCTCTAGTGATCTTTACTGGTCACTCGGATCCCCGCCGCATGGCACAACTTAGTGCCAGAAAGATGTCGTTTGACAACGCTTTACGGAGTGGAAAGACGCCAGACGAAATGGGCCCCGATCTACGGTGGTCATCTAGTGATATGCGTGACCTTGAAGGGGCGGTCGAACTGGCGAAGAGAGGGTTATTATTCTTAGGGATCAAAGGGTAAATGTCAGGGAGACGATTTTGGGACGTAGGTCTGAGTCCTGTACGTTTCACTTCATCAGAGTCATTGCATTTATTGTTGTCAATCATTCGAAGAATCTAAATCACTTATGTTCGGGTGATCATGATATCTCAAGACTTTAAGAACCTATGAGAAGGACTTTTGGAGCTGTGCGAGTATCCTTTGGTGGCATTGTCCTCGTATGTCCTTGCTTGAGCGCGGAAGAAATTGACAACTATGAGTTGATTGATGCTCAACCTGTGTAAGCGTGCCGCTTACTCCTGACATGGACGACATGGACGACACAACTCGACTGAGCAATCAAACCTCAATCGCGCGAAGATCAGATTCACAAAGGATTCCAACCTTATTCTTTTGAATGTTATATTGCTCGTTTCCTCTATCTAAATAGCGAAGAGGGCAGTCGTAGTGTATAATTTTTTCTTTCCTTTGTGAATTACATCTGCAAAGTCGTTCCACGTACCACATTGGAAAAACTCATAGATTTGGTTTCATAATCTTCGCTAGTATATCGGTTAGTACACGCGCCTGTCATTGTCTTATGTACGCGCGAAAGCTGGGTTCGACTCCCAGGCGAAGAGTGTTTTACTTTCTGTTATGCTATTTTTGCTCTTCATTCATTTTTTCCCTCTAAATCAAATGCAGCACACAAGTCCTCTCTCGTGAATCAATACGTTGTAATTCGGACCGTCGGGTCCGAACTGTCCCATCGACATTCGTAATCGTCAGGGTACTGGTCATCACTCTCCATATGGACACAAGATATACCTGTATAAAAGCGACGTGGTTAAACAAACTTATTATTGAAGACTCTAAATTAAGCCTGGAATGCGGATTGGTATGTCAGCCAAGTACTGAATGTGAGAATGTGAATATGTCAAGGCTTTTTTACCTCGTTTAAAACGAATCTTCCCAATGCAATGCTTCATCTCCTCGGAGTTCTGCAATATGGGTTCTATGTGCTACAGGTTCACTTAGTGTTTTGTCATCCCACGAACAACCCCAACTACCACGTTGCCTTTTGCATGTTCTTTGAGCCCTTCTGGTTGGAAACACTCAGCACATCTCACACTCTACAAATAAAGCAAGACTCGTAAAGAACGTGTCTGCAGGACACCACACATATGACGAAGTACGGTTAATCAGCGAAATCCATCCCATCTTGCAAAGAAGATCAAGCAAAGACTGTTCACTAAACCACAACGCCAATCGGTTCTTTATCCATTCTTGTAAGACTATCCTGATATCCAAATGTCGTTCCTCCATTCTCACCGGATGCCAAAAGGTCACTGAGTTTTGGATTATCTTCATTCGCTGAAGTTTCACCCACGGGAAGGAACATTGCGAGCTTTCTTTTCGTCCAGTTTTTTTTTAATCATCTATTTGCACCTCGTGAGGCCTGAAGTAACCGCAGCATCTTGTGGATGGCGTGTATCAGCCTCTTCGCCGCCTTCGGCAGTGCACTTGGACTGCGCATTGGCTAAAAAAAATCCTTTTCCACAACCATGATCTAATCAGGACAAGACTTCACTTGCAAATTGTGGGTGTGATGACACAGGATGGCAATTGTTCCCGTTGGCCCCATTTGATAAAATCTGTTGTGGACAGTCTCAAGTGGTGCTCCCTTGGCTCCCACTCGTTATAAAGGTTCATCATCTCCCCATCTTTTTTGTTTTGCACTCATACCCGGACGGCTTTTTGCCTCCTCCACTATGGCCCCGACCATCCTCCCGATTTCCCTTTCTCTTTTGACGCTCTTCCTTCTTCCTTTGTTGTCAGCGGCTGAACCGCTCCATTTTTCACTTTCTCGTCGTGCTGGCGCTCGTCATGACCTTTCGTATTATGCAAAAGCTGCAGAGCATTTGCGTGCAAAGTACGGCAGGACAAAGTCATCGAAAGGCCGGCGTACGGTTGCCAACATCAACACGACAAATCAAGTGCGAAGAGTTCAATTTGGCAGTAGCCAAATACGTTTCTCACTGCTGATGCTTGGAAGTAGGATGCGGACGCAAGTTACTTCGCTTCAATCAACATCGGCACACCGTGAGTAGTTGTATCCTTCTTTGTTGGACACGATCCTGGCGTTCGAGCACTGTTCACGTTGTCATTGTTGTCACTTCTACACGTGGTATTTGTACAACGATGTAAATTGATGGTTGCATTGATGTTGCTACTTTCTACCTTTTGGATCGTATTGCTAATCCTGAACATGTTTTAACCACGCTCTCATAGACCGCAACCGTTCAATGTTATCCTAGACACAGGATCCTCAGACCTGTGGGTGGCAGACTCGAGCTGTCTCAACTGTGATCCGCAGACCCCGCTATTCGACGGTTTGAACTCGTCCTCTCTTAACCTCTCCACACAAAACACCACGATTCAATATGGCTCTGGGGAGGTTTCGGGACAGATCGCTTCAGATACTGTGAGCATGGGTCCATTCACGGTCACCAAACAGACATTCCGTAAGTTTTTACTTCCCAGTTGGACGTGGAGCTTGATGGGCTGACGTGGGGAGCAGTTGACGTTAACATAGTGTCAGATGGGTTACTCCATGGTACCGTATCAGGAATTATGGGATTAGCGTTCAGCGGACTTGCGTCTACGGGGTCGACGCCGTTCTGGCAAGCCCTGACGAACAATAAGCAGTTGGATAGCCCGGAATTTTCCTTCTTTATTACGCGCTTCGCGGATATCCCAACTGCAAAAAGTGAGGAACCTGGAGGAACCTTTACTCTGGGGGGTACCAATTCCACCCTGTTCACGGGTCAAATTGAATTCCTGGACATGCCTGACAATAACAATAACCCTGGTTTCTGGTTACTTCAATTGAGCGGTGCGTAGTAAGTTTTTGTATGTTGTTAGTATTGACGTTCGATGGTCTCAGCTGTAACTGTACAAGGCCAGGAAGTATCCATCACTAGTGGTAATTCAGCTTCGGCAGTGATTGACACGGGTACCACACTGATCGGAGGACCAACGAACGATGTTAGAGCCATCTGGGCTTCTGTTCCTGGCTCTCGGCCCATCATATTGATGCCAGGGTTCTTTTCATTCCGTGAGCCTTATCCCTGCTATTGGTTGATGCCTTAGCTCAACGCATTCCTAGCCTGTGATACTAAAGTCAGTGTTACCCTATCTTTCGGTGGAAAGACATGGCCTATCAACCCCGATGATATGAATCTTGGCCGATTCAGCATACTAAGCAATCAGTGTCTCGGTGCAATCTTCGATATCGACAGCGGAAACGGAAATCCTGGTTGGGTCGTTGGCGATGTCTTCCTCGTGCGCCATCTCTCCTGCTTCAGGTATTGTATAACTAATTTCTTCTCCATCCTCAGAAAAATGTATATTCAGTCTTTCGATCGAACCCACCCTCGATCGGATTTGCTCAACTATCTAGTGCGGCGGGAGGTTCAGGTGCGGCTCCAGCATCTTCAGCTAACCCCACACTCACAATGACCTCGCCATCTCCTACATCTTTTACATCCTTACATATCTCGATATCGTCCTTCTTGATCTCATCGTCCCCGTCCTCTGCTGCAACCACCTTAGGCACGTCAGGATCGGCCGGGTGACTTGGCTCAGACCAAGCCGAGTAAGTCCTTGTTTCCTTCCTTTGCGGCTGATTAAGAAGTTTGATTCTCTTTCCAGACGGAAGCAGAAAGATAATGATGATAAGGCGTATTGAAGTCTAAATCTAGTCAAAAGTATATCGTCAAACGGAAGGACTGACAATGAAGTTCGTATCAAGATACGTGAAGTATATCTCGATTTAAATGCTTACTTGCTCCTTTATTCCAAATATAAAATCGTGGTTCGGTGAACAATCTCCACGCATTTCTAGAATCAACATTATGTCGAACAATTCTACTCAGCAACGCAGCCTCTAAAGGGATTGAATAAAGTTTCCTGGTCTGCGGTAGGAAAAAGTCAATGTATGGAAGTATTGAACCTCTGTAAATCTGGCCGTTGGATTATGAAGAGGATCTGTTGTTTCCTTGGAAACCTGGCTTGCTTGAGCTCAGATTTCTGAGTCCAGGGATACAGAAAGCACTTCGAGAAATCCAAAAGAAAGTTCATCTCGAGGTAGAGCTAGTTAAACCAGATGGTTAGCTTCGTTGTAGCAAGGGCCAGCAGAGTGCATTGTCGTTATGGAGATGAGTAGTATATATATATATATATATATTTTAAAAAAATATCAATATTAACGTGTTGGGCACCTAATGCCATGGTACATGGTACTACGGAGGCTATAGAAAAGTACAAGGACCCGGGAATGCCGCACCCCCCGCATACATGGAGAATGAGCGGGCCAGCTTTCCATTGCCGTTTGAGACCCTGCCCCCCTGTTACTAACCGACGGCGCTGGTTTGACTGTCATGGTTGTTGGAGGCTACGAATGCCGCCCGCTTGGCGAGCGGCTGGAGGTTGAGCATCGCAGTCGCAGCTCAACCCATAAAGGAAAGAGAGATTAGAGGGCTGGGAGAGTGTCTAGACTGGTGCCGACACTAAGAGAGTGTACGGTAGGAAGAGACGGTAAAGGGTTAGAGGGGTCTCGGTGTGGGGTTGCTTGAGGTCTGGACGAAGTGTTTGGTCGCATTGGTAAATATAAAGACGTATTTGAGGGCATTGGGTTTGGACAGTAGATAGGATATAGACTCAGCTTTGCAGCGTAGTTTGCAACAGAGGTGGAGGTGCTGTTTGTGTTGGTAGTAGGGGCAAACCAGCAGGAAGTGGTGGACCGACTCGACCATGAGGTTACCACAGTGAGGGCAGGTGGGTGTTTTGGATTTGCAGATGCGGAACAGGTGGCAGTTGAGTGCAATGCTGAGTGAGGAGGGCCGAGTTCCCCCTGATGAGAGGGTTGGTCAGTTGCATATATCGTTTGGATCGATGACATGGAGTGAAGGGTAATGGGAATATTTCTTCCAGCAAGTCTTCCAAGTGGTTTGGAGAGAGGTGATAGCTGATTGCCTGGCTACAGTGATGCTGACAGGAAGGGGTGGGTGGTGGAGAGATGAAGGGAGGCTCTTGGTGTTGCTGGTGAAGCCCTGCAAAGTGTGTTTTTCGAGGGAGTTGGCTCTTTCGTTGGGCTTGAAGTTGAAGTGTCCTGGGGTCCAGTGAATCTTGAAGGTCAATAACTCCTCTGGTGTGGTCCTTCCATACAGATCCCTGATGGATGGCTTGTCTCCTTTCTTGTGCATGTACAAGTTGATCTTGCTTGACGTGGAGTAGTAACTCTGTGACTGTATGGACCTTGTCAAGGAATGAATGAATGAATAGAATGTAACTGCCAGCAAGCTACACTACTGAGCTAAGAAGTGGGGGTGACTCTCTCATCAGGTGTTCCACTTTGCTATTCAAGAATTTCGATCCATACTTCCTATCTGCATTTGTGTAATCCTTCAACTTACCCAGCGTCAACAGCGTTCTACAAGATAAAAGTCTCCTGTTCCCTGCTTCTAATTCAACCAATATGATCACACAGCCTTAGCATACTTAAACAGTCGTGTATTGTCCCAAATCAAACGAGATTCGGAGTCCCCTTGGAAGCACCATGTTCTATACCAAAAGCTACAACTTCCATCAATTTCTGTGGCATATCCCAATGGGCCGGGTCACCTGTAAATGAACTTTCGAACTCAGAAAAGCTAAGCGCACTGACGTAATGATTACCACCCTCAATAGGCAGAAAGAAAGCGGTCCTTAGATTCTTGCTGTTTTGGAGGTGCTCATCGTAGACTCGCTTGGCTTGAACACCAAACCAGTAGCACCGCCAGTTTGTTCGTGTAGGACAAAGATAAATGATGGGACAGTCTGGGAACGCAATCGTGGAGGTATCATCGAGTCCAAGCACTCGGTCGGATAATTCTCGTATGGCTAACTGCAAGGGGGGCTCAAACCTGGGACATCGGAATGTCAGCTCCAAGTGACAGAGAAATGTGAGGGCGAACACTTATGTCCGATTCCATAAAAACATCAGAATCATGAAAAGCTTTCGAATCTTCTGCACTCCAGGTATCGCTGGTGGCGGATTTCGTACGTTGAGCAAAATGTAAGTCGCTAACCAATTCTGGGTCCTTCGGATGGTCATAGTACGAGCTCACCCACGCATCAAAGTTACACTGAGCCACATCCGGGGGTCGGTGGCAAACGTTGAAAGGGGATCGTACGCACTTGGCGGTTTCTCAATAGGAAGAACATCCGAATGCGAAGAGAGTCGCATCTGTACTTGATCAGCCAGTGAGGGGGTGATAGCCCAGGATATCTTACCATAGATGATGAGATTTTTCACATAATCTTTCAATAAGTTTTTTGAGTGGCGAAAACACGGACTTTTACGGTACTATCATAGCACCTTGAGATCCAGGAAACACCACCTTCGATAGATCTTGACAATGTCAAAACTCCCATCCAGCGTCTATGACTCGGAAGAGGTTGGTGCGTGTATCGAACCCGTATGTGGCAGATGGAAGTCTGTGGACAGATTACTATCCGAAATAGGCGATGATGAATCCAACTGCTACGGCAGGGTCGGTATTGCCATTTTGGATCTCTTCGTGAGATATCTAGATGATGCTTGGAGATTTGATAAATGGTAAAGCCTGCCAATAATAAATCATGGTGAGATTTCTGGGATTGATTATTTCAGATTCGCGGCACATGTCAGTCGGATATATAACAAATATAGTATACCTAACACTAGAGACGGGATGCATCTGTACCCATCACGATCATAGTAGCCCAGTCACATTTCCAGTCCCGCGAAGCCTGCCTGTAAGAAGCTGTGACAGATGGAAACATAAGGCTCCTATAATCAATCCACCTAATCCAATGATATGACTTGAATGAGGCTTGGCATATGTCCTGCATTCATATCTGTAGATTTCCCCTCGGGATGTGGTTATGTGGTTATGTGGTTATTGTTGTTTGACCGGAGCTTGTTCCTATCATCGTCCCGAAAGACTCACTGCGTCCAGTCTTCGACCGGTTGTGACAATACATACTGCAATTGAAGCAGACATAGCTTTGGTGTTTCCTCACAGGAGGTATTACAGATTCCATTTCCTTACGTCAACGTTCTCCGCAAAATATCCATCTTCAACAAGCTTTTCTGCGCGCTCCCAAACGCTGGGTATTGATCCTCGGATAGAACTCTCCCAGTTCTCGATCGTGGGCGAATACTCGACAAGAACCATTCTACGATCACCAATTTCCTGGATCCGCTGCGCAATCATAGGCGCAGCCTTGAAATACGGCGGTACAACCACGATAAAATACCTGAGTTTCGCAGCCAACTTTAGAAGAGGCTGTGTACTGCCCCAGTTTTGTGAGCATGTCGCGAAGTGGGTCAGCGACAGAAACGAGTGGGCTGCGATGCTAGGACACCCGGAGTTTATAGCATTCTTGGCGTTTCGTACAGCCTCGCGCATTTGAAACCAGCTATATGGTCCATCGAGGATCATCAAATGTGATAGGCCAGCAAGGAGAGTCGGAGGGAAACTCAGTTCGGCGCAATGTGTCGATTTAAGGGAAAGCTGGCGGATAGAGTGCGACCGGACGAAAGGTAGGGATATTGAGGGATTTCGTGCATTCGTATAGACCGCGAAGTTCACGAGGCTTTGAGAACATGCAGCGAGGATGGCTTTGGATTGTTGGAGCGTCACAGAGTCGCCGATCGCCAGACTGGTCACAATCGGGCCAAAGAAACCTTGTGGCCTGACAGCTATGGTCTTAAAGAAAGCTTCTGCGTGCTGTTGGCTACGAATTATGATGCATTTATAGAGTATAGGTTCGATCCTGCAACAAGAAGCAATATATGAGTGACAAAAAATACCCGGGCCGCTCGACATACCAGGTCCGCACATTACGGGAAACAAGGATAAGCTGACGTGCGACAATGTCATCTCTGGCCGCAGTCTCAAAGATCACGCGCTGTAGTTCGTCGGGCACACGACCTTGTACTGTACCGTCGACAACGAGCATCGGAGTGATTATCAATGGCTATGTTTGCCTTCGTCATGTATTTGACTTTCTCCGCGTCATTGCCCCATGGCCCAAGGCACTACTCAAGCGATGCAAAATGACACACGTGGGTATCTTTTGCCGAATCAATTTTTTGATTTTCTCCGCGTTGGGCATGTATTGCCGAATTGAGGTTTTGTAGATAGAATTTACTCGATGACTCTGTTTTGACATAGTGGGCTTGCCTTGAAAATTACCAAGGTTGTGAGAAAGAAAGTCAATCGCAAGGTCATATAAGCTTGGCACCGAACAAATTGGATCTACAATGGTAACCGATCAATGGATTAGTGGCTGTGTAAACCACCCGCTGAACATACATATATTTCTTGGCGAAACGACCAAGGAACATTGCGAGCTTTCTTGTCGTCCAGTTTTTTTTATCATCTATTTGCACCTCGTGAGGCCTGAGGTAACCGCAGCATCTTGTGGATGGCGTGTATCAGCCTCTTCGCCGCCTTCGGCAGTGCACTTGGACTGCGCATTGGCTAAAAAAAAATCCTTTTCCACGACCATAATCTAATCAGCACAAAACTCTCACTTGCAAATTGTGGGTGTGATGACACAGGATGGCAATTGTTCCCGTTGGCCCCATTTGGTGAAATCTGTTGTGGACAGCCTCAAGGGGTGTTCCCTTGGCTCCCACTCATTATAAACGTCTTTCATCTCCCCATCTTTTTTGTTTTGCACTCATACCCGGACGGCTTGTCGCCTCCTCCACTATGGCCCCGACCATCCTCCCTATTTCTCTTTCTCTTTTGACGCTCTTCCTTCTTCCTTCGTTGTCAGCGGCTGAACCGCTCCATTTTTCACTTTCTCGTCGTGCTGGCGCTCGTCACGACCTTTCGTATTATGCTAAAGCTGCAGAACATTTGCGTGCAAAATACGGCAGGACGAAATCATCGAAAGGCCGGCGTACGGTTGCCAACATAGAAACGACAAATCAAGTGCGAAGAGTCCAATTCGGCAGTAGCCAAATATGTTTCTCACTGCTAATGCTTGGAAGTAGGATGCGGACGCAAGTTACTTCGCTTCAATCAACATCGGCACACAGTGAGTGGTTGAATCCTTCTTTGTTGGACACGATCCTGGCGTTCGAGCACCGTTCACGTTGTCATTGTTGTCACTTCTACACGTGGTACTTGTACAACGATGTAAATTGATGGTTGCATTGATGTTGCTACTTTCTCCCTTTTGGATTGTATTGCTAATCCTGAACATGCTTTAACCACGTTCTCATAGGCCGCAATCGTTCAATGTTATCCTAGACACAGGATCCTCAGACCTGTGGGTGGCAGACTCGAGCTGTCTCGACTGTGATCCGCAAACCCCGCTATTCGACGGCTCGAAGTCGTCCTCCCTTAACCTCTCCCCACAACGCACCACGATTGAATATGGCTCTGGGGAGGTTGCGGGACAGATCGCTTCAGATACTGTGAGCATGGGTCCATTCACGGTCACGAAGCAGCCATTCCGTAAGTGTTTGCTTCAAAGTTGGACGTGGAGCTTTATCGGCTGACGTGGGGAGCAGTTGCCGTGAACAGAGTGTCAGATGGGTTACTCGATGGTACCGTATCAGGAATTTTGGGGCTAGCGTTCAGCGGACTTGCGTCAACGAAGTCGACACCGTTCTGGCAAGCCCTGACGAACAATAAGCAGTTGGATAGCCCGGAATTTTCCTTCTTTATTACGCGCTTTGGGGATCTCACAACTGCAAAAAGCGAGGAACCTGGAGGAACCTTTACTCTGGGGGGTACCAATTCCACCCTGTTCACGGGTCAAATTGAATTCCTGGACATGCCTAACAATAACAATAATCCTGGTTTCTGGTTACTTCAATTGAGCGGTGCGTAGTAAGCTTTTGTAAGTTGTTCGTATTGACGTTTGATGTTCTCAGCTGTAACTGTACAAGGCCAGAAAGTATCCATCACTAGTGGTAATTCAGCTTCGGCAGCGATCGACACGGGTACCACACTGATCGGAGGACCAACGAACGATGTTACGGCCATCTGGGCTTCTGTTCCTGACTCTCAACCCGTCGAAACGATGCCAGGGTTCTTTTCATTCCGTGAGCCTTATCCCTGCTATTGGTTGATGCCTTAGCTCAACGCATTCCCAGCCTGTGATACTAAAGTCAGTGTCACCCTATCTTTTGGTGGAAAGGCATGGCCTATCAACACCGATGATATAAATCTTGGCCAATTCAGCCGACAAAGCAATCAGTGTCTCGGTGGAATTTTCGATATCGACAGCGGAAGCAATATTGACAGTGGAAACGGAAATCCTGGTTGGGTCGTTGGCGATGTCTTCCTCGTGCGCCATCTCTTTTGTTTCAGGAGGTATCGTATAACTAATCTCTCCTCCATCCTTAGAAAAACGTATATTCAGTCTTTCGATCGAACCCGCCCTCGATCGGATTTGCTCAACTATCTAGTGCGGCGGGAGGCTCAGGTGCGGCTCCAGCATCTTCAGCCAACCCCACACTCACAATGACCTCGCCATCTCTTCCATCTTTTACATCCTTACCTATCTTCACATCGTCCTTCTTGATCTCATCATCATCCCCGTCCTCTGCTGCAACCACCTTAGGCACGCCAGGTCCATCCAACAATCCGCCGGGTGACTCGTCTCAGACCAAGCCGAGTAAGTCCTTGTTTCATTCCTTTGCGGCTGATTAAGAAGGTTGATTCTCTTTCCAGACGGAAGCCCCTCGACTATCGCGGCTGTAGGCACTCTGATGGTATCCACAGCAGCAGGTGTTGTTGCTTTATGCGTACTATGACTATCCGTCCAAAAGACGTCACTTGTAGTATAAAGAATCACAATCTTCGACTCGCACAGCAAACTTTGGACGGTAGACTCACTTATTCTTTACCATTGATTGGAATGTATCATCTCAGAATGTATCTAAGTTTTCATTAATTGACATAATGATGTTGAGTCTTTGGGTAGGGGTGAAAACAGTTCGGCGGTGTCTCTCTATCATGGAGATCGGAAAAGTCATAAAGATATCGCGAAACAGTTGATGGAGAATCGTGCCAGAAAATTCTTAATTTAATAGGCAGCAGTCATCAAGATAAGTACTTCAAGGTTCCTCGTGTTCCCACAGAATGTCCATCGCAATCTGCCACACGTTGAGCAGGAGGAATATTGATCATCTACTAAAAAGCTATGTACTCAATGAAGACGGACCTACTCTGACGTTGTCATTCCTGACATCCTCAAACCAGTCATCGGCAACGTGTTCTGTCTGTTATGGGGTTAAAAGCGTGATTTTTACTATACCAATGAAGGAGTACACCTGCGGCGATCATGTGATTCGCGAGACCTAGAGAGGAGCTCTGAGTGGAACAAGCACTGCTGGCACTGGAACATGTTTCGATTGGAAAAAGTGTAAAAGAAACCTGTTATGCCATTTCCAAAGTGCCAATTTCTCACAGAAAAAGGCATTTCTCTTTGTTTCAAGACTTTTTCCTTCAGAAATTGGCACTTTAGAAATGGTATAACAGGTTTCTTGTGCACTTTTTCCAATGGAAACATCTTCTGGTGCCAGCGGTGAAGTCTTGAAGACTTTCCACAACATTGACTCCCTCTAAGTAAGCCAGCGTATATTCACTGAGGCTTTTCCATATGATAACTGACTCCATATTAGATCGTTGCAGCATAGTTCTATTCTCTAGCTATATTGGAATTCCATTCATTGAACTAAGTCCTCATTACCCAGACTACGTCCTCGTTACCCCTATTAGTCCATGAATCCTGTGCATGAAGCATCAGAATCGCAAGCTCAACATGGGAACTTCCCGACCAATAGATCACTCATGCAGGCCTCACAAACAGACATTATTGGGGGAGAGACCACCAAAAACAGCAGTGCAGAATACCCACATTGTTCCTCTTCTTTGTTGAGTGGAGGAGAACAAGCCATCATTGAAAGGCTTGAAAACATCCTTGAAGAGTTCAGAAGAGGGAAGAAACCTAAATATGTCAGTGCAGCAGAAGTTGTACAGACAACCGGAACTTCCACATTGCCTGCCAACATTAGGCAAGACACCATCAACAGCTATCTTTGCCTCATCAACAAAATTGAAGCGAAGGCGGCCTCCAGACAACGTAAGAATTGATGACAGGAAAAAGCTGAAGCTCACAGAAGTCCAAATGTGTAGCGTCTCCATGACTCTGTGACAGAGCAACCACACCCACAATACTTTGCAATTTAACCTCTTTAGCTATTTACCGCTTAGCTACCTATATAAAACTTAACCAATGTTTTAGAAGAGTAGTTTTTTTTGCAACAGAGGACTTACACCAGTTCTCACCGCGAGACTCTAAGTGTGCCGTGACCCTTCGCCATAACAGGCAGGCTCCCGTCACATATTTTGAACTTACCAAAGTCCTAAAACCTACCTGCTCACTTCCTGCAGGACCTCAACGGTCTGATCAACTGAAGACAACCCTCTTGTGGTGAGTAAAACAGTCTATTATGTCTACTGACAAGTCTACAAAAAACAGATACCCCCTCCGAACCCAAACATCGACCACGGCCATCGTGGGTCAAAAAGTAAGGGTCGGAGAACAGACCCGTGGCACTGGCTTAGCTGGACTGCAGGCTGCGGCATCCCTGCACATGGAGGTGAAGCCTCACGTCGAAGACTTGGGTTCATCGGAGCTCTCGGATCCTGAGACCCCAGATATCCAAGCAGACGGCACCTCGGATAGCAGAGACAGGGGAGGAGTTACCCCCAGAGAGGACAAATTGGTGTTGTCCAACAAATCCTCTCTTAGTTTGAATAGTGTTCCCCCATGAGATGGGATTGAGAACCCACTTCATCGACAGGCAAGGGTGGAGGATGAGCCAGAGAGCGGCTTGACAGAAGAAGGGCTGTTGGAGGAACAGACCAATATGATAAATCAGGCCAGAGATGGTCTTGACCCAGTCGATCATGAACGTATCGAGTGTAGGTATAATAAAATATCAGTGACAGCAGTCTCGAGGGCTGCGGAAAATGAGACCAACCTTGAAGAAAACACTTTGAAGGTGAAAGGCAAAGGAATTGACCCTGGCAACTGGGGCAATGTTCAGTTAGGAAGCAAAGAAATTGACACAGAAGTACAACAGCAGATTCTGGACAGCTGCGCCAAGGGACCAGAGGTGGCTCCTGAGGCACCATGACAGTAGCAAGGTATATCTCCCAAGACAAGGAAAAGTGGTGTCGACCGATCTGAAAGGGATAAGGGTGAAGACACCTTACCTGAACCTGACTTGGTTGGTGAGAGGCCAAAAAGACCACAAAGAGCTTCGTCATGTCAAACACATGAAGGACGTGCTCCTCAAAGCCTCACGCAAGATCGAAGCAAAGGAAAAGGCCAGGGCTGCCAAGAAAGGGCATAAATATGTTACACCCCAGGAGTTTGACCAGAGAACACAGAACCTCTTAGCACAATTTGCAACCAAGAGTTTGCATGATGACTCCGACAGTTCGGATGGGGAGACAGGCCGGAAACACTTGAAAGGTAAGAGCACTCACAATCATAAGAGGAGAAAGACTTCCCACACCAAAGCAATGAAACCAACGGTGCAGATAACAGATGGAAGTGCGCTGGGAAAAGCCTTTAAATGCGTGCGCAATTTGAACGATTCGGACCCTAGCAATGATAGCTCAAGCTCAGAAGATTCAGATAGCAGGGATGGAACTTACTTGGATGACTCAGAATTGAGTACATCCAGTACAGACTCATCAGATAGCTCCTCTGGCAGTGATAGCTGGGGCCGAAGCCACAGAAGGAGAGCAAATCATCATAAGAGTCCAAAATCTTTGCGTAAAGCCAGATGTGCATGCCGCTGCCGTAAATCTAGGAGGTCAAGCAGAAGTAATGAACGGATCAATCCTACACCATATAATGTCTATGATGGCACTGCTGAAGTGCAGCAATTCATGCAGTTCATGTCTAATTGTATGTTGTACCTGAAACATGGTCACGTCAGCTCGCATTGACAGGTTTTGGTAATCTCACAATTTTTGAGAGGAAGAGCATGGTGATTCTACTCATGCGAAGTCTTGTTAGACCTGTCAGGGGACTTCCATTTTGGGACCTCCGGAACTGTTCCGGGGCAGTCCGGAGATTTCCGGACTTCCTTTTCAGGACGTTCTGGAGCTATTTCCATTTTGGGACCTCC
>JAGGAU010000052.1:0-59583 GCA_017657275.1 Termitomyces sp. T108 | reverse complement strand
GGGTGTGCCGGGTCGACGGCCGGGGGTTGCCGGGGCGGGCGCTGACGGTGGCGTGGGCGCCCGGGGATTGCCGAGGCAAGCGCTGACGGTGGCGTGGGCGTCCGGGGTTTGCCGGGGTCGGCGCCGAGGTGGCGTATACGGGTGGTGATGGCCGTTGATGTGCTGATGGCCGCTGGAGAGGACCGGTCCGGGCCCGGGGTCTATGGAGCTGACCCAGTGAAGTTGAGGGTACTGGGGCCGGGGCTGGGTACTGGCGGTGGTGGGCGGTGTACCGGCGGTGGTGGCGGATCGTGACAACCCTTGCACAATTCCCAGGCTTCAGCAAGAGTCTTGGCACCATTGCATGACTCCTTGCATAAACCCTGGGCTTTAGCAAGGACTCCTGCACCATGACATGCCCTGGAGCCTGGGCCCATAGTCCAGAGCCTACCTGCCCTCCCTGTATATAAGTCGTAGTGTAGCCTCCAGTATGGTAGTGTTGATATTGCATATCTTTCCTGGTTTCTAGTCCAGTTCTCTTATTATTTCCATTGATCTTGCCTATCTCACCTCTATTCCTCAATTGTCTCATACTTGACTCATTATATTCTCTACTCTCTTATTACTTGTCTCATTCTCAACCCAATCTACCATGTTGTCCTCTCCTGGTCTTCCTCTCTAAGTCTCTGTCTCTCTTTTTGTCTCTCTCTTCCTCTCTCCTTGTTCCCTCTCTGTCTCCATTCTCTCTCTAAGTCTCTGACTTCTCTCAACTGTACCCCACCTTTTTCCCTTGACCCCAGCCCCAGGACTTAACAAGTCCCATGTCTGACCCCCAGCCTATCAGCACTCACTCCCTGGGACTTATTCTCAGTCCCAGAGCTCGTTCCCAACCCTGGGAGTTCCCTTGATAGCCTCTAGACTAGTTTTGTCCCTCCATACTCAATTCTCCCTCTTAACTCCTGGTTCATACGCCACGCCCCACAATTCTGGTTGTGCATGTAGACTTCATGTTTGCCAAGTAAGGACTTGCCCAGTGGTCTGAGCCCCTATAGTCAGCGGAACCTGACAATCTTGGTATCACCTTGACCATCAATTCTTCCAAAGTAGGGAGCTTGAGAGTTCTAGAGAACAATATTTGATCCACAGTTTGTAGAGTAAGTTCATTGGAAAGTGCCAGCATCAATTCCATATATTTCAAGTCATGCAGTATATGTAACTTGTTCAGTCCCACTGGTCTATTGTCAATGATCAAGGAGAATTTCACAGAGTCCAATGCTGATTCTAGCTGAAACAAGGGCCCTGTCAGGATGAGTGGCCACAGTATACTTAAGAGTTGTGGGGAAAAGGAAGAATTGATGGAGTGAATCCAATTCTATGGAACCTCTTTATCCAGGTAGAGTTCTTTGCATCAACCAAATCCAAATACCATTATTGTCAGAGTGCCAATAGAGATATCAGGAAAGAATTGTTTGACAAACTTGGGCTGTTGACCATCTTGCACACAAGTGGGCATGTCTGTGTACAACATTATGGAAGCCATAGTGATTGAAAGGCTCAATGTTTCTTTGTATACTTCTTGAATGAAAGCATTTATAGAATTAAGATCCTCAGAGTTGCATTCTTCAGTTAGTAGTGATACCTTTTGCAATTTGTTGGCTGATGGGTTTTGACTGGAATGAGAAGTGAGGCAAGACAATGATCTGAGTGCTTACAGTCATTGGAGACCTGCCACCTCATTGTAGCCCTCTGAAACAAGAGTCCAGGTATTGATTGTCAAAGTGTAACAAAATGCCAACAGGTGAGATTGAGTTGACTTCGTTGACATATCTGATGCACGCAAGAGAAGTGATACTCGGTTTTGGATTACAGAAGACATTTAAATGTGTCTTTAAATGATTGAAGTCAAACAAAAAGAACGTGAAGGCTGTGCAGTGTCAATAAGAGTGCCACAATATGACTGCCATCATCATCCATCAAATACCTACAAGTTGCTAGATTAGGGAAAGTTATCACTGAGAAAAAGAAAAGGATAAAAAACAAAATGGGAGTTTGACTAGATATAACCAGTAAATAACTGCATGACTTCAAGTTCTTCAAGGTTGGATAGATCATAGAGCAGAGCCTGAAAAGAACCTAGATGAATAGTTATCTTGACAGCTTTGTTCATGCGACAAGGAGAAAAAAAACCGTGCATGTGACAATGTGATCCAGATTCTGCGGCATGGAGTCACATGCAAGAATCACAACAGGATGGGACTGAAGGACCAGAGAGGAGAAGAAAGGAGCAGAAAGAGGCATCACTAGTTTCAGTTGGCCCCATGTCCAAGTATATACTCTAGTAGGTGCACAAGGCTGTGGATAATGACTGGTGTCGAACTGGAGAAAACTCAAAGTGGTTCAATGACTTCATGATTGTATGACAACAAATTTAATCCCCAATATTTCATTAGTCAATTCTATGAGTATTCTCTGCTAAGGGTATGTATGAACATCAAATAATCTACAACGGTATCCGTTTAAATGCATATCCTACATGACCACCATCTTGTCTTCTCTCCACCCTCAGCAGGCCATACTCGTACCACCACGGTAACACCAATGCCCACATAAACCAATACAGGAATCCCAGTCCAAACACTGCCCACCCACCGGCAGCATGTGTCCAGTAAGGCAGGACTTTGTAAGGTTGCCCTCCAGGCGGGGGGTGCATGAAGGGAGCAACAAAAAGGAAAACATTGGTGCACCCAAAGGCGAAGGCAGCGATTTGGGCTGATGTGCCAACAGGTGGCCAGGAAGCAGGCCTGGATATACGAGAGAGATAGATGACGCCAAAGGATATGAGGGCGTTGATGACGGACAGGGGGTAGGAGATCTGTGAATGAGATATGAAGGGACAAAGTTGGATGATTGGGAGAATAACAACTTACGGTATTGATGACAAAATTATAGGCGTCGCCCGATGGCAGAACAAGTATCATGACAACACAGATAAACCAATCTAGTCGAGATGTTAGTGAATTGGAACTGACAGGAGAATGCTAAACTAACGTAGTGATAGTCCAGCTAATGGAGCATTGAAAGGACAATTTGATGCCCAGAACTTGCTAAATGGAAGGATACCTTCGCGGCCGAGCTCTTGAATCACACGGCCTTGGGAAAATATCTGGATTCCAATGAGCCAACAGTACGAGATAACAGAGTTTGATGACTGACCACAGCCAGAATGTTTCCCAGAGCAGACAACGCAACAAAGGCCGAAAGAACTCGCTCTGCTTGCGGTCCGTACACGTTCCTGAAGAGCAACGCTGCAACAAGACGTCCAGAGCCAGTAATCTCCTCTTTTGATGCTCCCGCAAGATAAGCAATGTTGGCAAGAAGGTAAAGTATGGCTACAATCCCAATCGCCAGCGGACCTGCAATAGAAATAGTTCTCTTAGGGTTCTTCACCTCCGATAACGCGTAATTCACATTGCTGAACCCAACATAGGACCAAAGAACATTGTACAGGCACATACATAAAGATGACGTGTCAAACTTGGTGCCCTCAAATACGTGCTCAAAGTTGCGTGGAGGTGGTTCGACATGGACGTGTCCGTGAAGCGCAAGAAACCCAGTGCCGACCACAATAAAGAGGATCAGGAGCTTGAACATGCCAAGGAAATTCTGCAGGCGTAAGCCCCACTTCAGCGTGGTGCCGTGTAGAAGCATGGCAAAGGTGATGCAGGAAAATGACACAAAGCTCAGACCCCATCTGGTCGGCTCTATGCTTAGGGCTTTGTGTATATATTCGCCAAACACAAGCGTATTGCCGGCAGTCCAAGCTGTTACTTGTCAGATCACGCCTTTCCACCCATAAAGAAATGAACATACCAAGAAGAACACCATTGGAGGCGTACATGGAGGTAATGAGATACTTTGGTTTGTGAAAGAGGTACTCGAGGTAGTTTTTTTCGCCTCCGTTTCTAGGCAGTGCCTAGACACAATATAAGAGAGATGCATGTGCACAGCTGCGCAAACATACCGTTCCCCAGGTAATGTAAACTTGCAGCCCTGCAGCACTGATAACTGCTCCTATGATCCACATGGTCCTGTGTGGTTAATCAGTGTCGAACAATCACTTCAGTAGAGCTCCACCTCACAGCGACATACCGACACTCCCACTATGGGTCAAAATTGTGCTTGGTGTTGAGAAAACGCTGTATTGTCATTAACAAGGTGAAAGGGAAATAATATCAGTGTAGGCTCACCCCGTGCCTATAATCCGATTGAATATGATGAATATGGCAGAAACCACGCCAATCTGCTGCTTCTCGACTACCTTTGCCTCAGAAGCTGTCCCATCTAGCAATGTCGCTTCCACTTCTGACTCTGTCAAAGCTAATGGGCGTCCGTCGTTGTTGAAGGGCGTCCGCGTGAAAGCGATAGACCGATAATCCGGGTAACCCTCTCTAGCATCATGAAGAGACATTGAATTGGGCCAACTCCTTGTCAGTGGTCAAACTTCAAGCACTCGTGCTAAGAAATGTCAAGCGACCCCATCGGGATGTGTGTACACGAAGTGAGGCAAAGATGGCGTGGAATGACGAATCTTATACGCGATCAATCAATCATCATTCGTTAAACACTAGTTTCCACGTACTATTAGCAGTCGTGCGTAGCAAGACATTGGTAGTACCTTTTGCCAATCAGAATTCAGGAACCAGTGCAATATCTTCCAAGTAATAAACCACCGTGATAAGAGACTGAACAGTGGATGAGTTATCAAGTCGGAACGATACCAGTTGGAATTGTCCCATTTCTTTGACTCTGCTAATGCAAAAGAGATGGGAGATCTTTATTTCATCTTTGCTGTTTGGCAGCAAGTGATAGGTACTGCTTCCTTGATCAGTTGTAACAATTCTCTGGACCAAGGTTCCTTGGAACGCAATCCGCAAATAGAAAGGTTGTCACAAGCGATCACAAGTCATGTGATGACCGCGTTTTCTTCGACTGACTCGGAAGTGAACGAGCACAAAGAGAACTACTGGTACCAAGAGAACTCAAATAGCTTGACGATCATGAAAGGAGCGGGTAAATGCTTCTACTTCTTGTAGTGCTTGAGTGGGCTTCTTGTGCTTTCTGTCGGGTCATTTTTATCACTTGTAAGCTCCCTCTTTCCTTCGAGTGTAACAATCATTCCTATACAACAGTTTTCACTATGATCGGACTTCCACCAAAGTGTTGCTCTGATATCATCTAGATGATGCATGCTCAGTCTGAAGTAGCTCTTGTTGAATCGTGCCGCTCGCCCCCCTTTTTCCTGCTATCCTGGTACGACAGGCTGTGACGATGCATGAACCCTCCTCCTTCCATTCAACTTCCTTTTAAATCGTTATGAATTTTAGGACCAGAACTGAAGATTTGACACCTAGCGGATGAGTCAAATGAATGGTATTGATAGCCGCCAGACTACGACCACCGGTCGAAGTATTGTGGTTGATTTTGAACAAAATCAAATGTCCTCTTGTAACAAGGTTCTCTCTTTTTTCGGATATCATACTACTTGATCAAGATCCTGCTCCACAATAGGAGGACAACAAAGTGACGAGTAGTCCAGTGGTTTAGGCTCCTTTTTGACTATGCATGCTTATTCCCCTTTCCCAGTGCCAATGAGGGGTTTCCCGAGACTCTAGTTTCATAATACACGTACGATCTGCAACCTGCCTCTCTCCTACCACCTTGACTCACCTCTAGCCATTTGGATGACACGGCTGCCGATTTGTACCTACGACCTTGAGCAAGTGTTATCCAAACATTGAATCTTGCATGTATACTGATGATGAAGGGGATGCTCCTGTTACAGTCGCGAGGTTCGCTATTGCTCGGTATTAGATCTCACCAATCAAGTCGAAACAGATTACTTATCCACTGTAGAACTGTGGCAAGACCGAAAATGAACTTGCGACTCAAGATCGAACTGCCACACTACAATTGTGTGGCAATTGTAGAAAGTGCGTATCTCCGGCTACCAGTCGAGATGAATTCCTTCATCCTGTCCATAAGCGTTCGTTATTGCTCTGCCAGATGCCGTAAGTTGGCTTATACCTTCAAGGGCGAGATAAAAACATAATTCGAGAAGAACTTGCAGACTGGCCAATCCATCGAAAGACATGCAAAAAGGGATATCAATCGCCGGAACAGACGAAGAAAATTGATAAATTTGGCCTTCTTCGAGCACGATTTTTTGGTACCAAAACCTCTCCAATACCTGTACATGCGATTCAGGCTATTTTTGTGCGTGTATGGAAACAAAGCTCGGGATTTCGATGACTTATCCCGTCACTTAGCGAGATTGGACAGAAATCTACAAAGCATTATTGACTTTTATCCTGATCGACGTTGACTGCGCGTCAAGTCATGAGCCTCAAATATTTTACGTCAAGCTTTCAATGCCTTCTACCTCCAATCTAGAAATGAAAGCACGCTGCGCACTCCAGGTGCAAGACGCAGAGTTCTTGACGTTGGAGGAATTCCGACGCGCCACTGTCAATAAATCCCATCGTCTATTTTCTGACGAGAATGGTCAGATCTTGGATGGATATAATCGCCACGTCCAGGCCAGGATGCGTGATGGCTTCTTCAGACACCTGACCATGGTCGTACAACGTCTGGAAGTTCAACATGAAGGCGTTCCGCTGACTTATTTCAAGAGCTGGTTGCACTTGCACGAGACTATTCCTGTGACAGGACCGATATTTCGAGATGGTGCATGGGTTGAGTATCTGAAGGAAAAGGTCGCTACTGGAGAGGGTTGGAATCAGGAGCGTATGTAGCTTGATTAGAATTGTGCTCACATCAGCTTTCTAGGTCTTGGAATTCATCTTTGTTAAACACTTTCAACGACTTGTGGACTTCCTTCTTTTGTACTATGCCTTCGGCGTGGCCGACATCCTCTGATGTAGCAGCAATTATGGCTCTATCTCGTGTGATTTTTTAGTTACTTCTGATAGTGTATCGCATGTCATTCGAGGTTAATTGTACAGAAACCATTCAGTCCCTTCTCAGCAAGTTTGTCACTACTTCGTCACGGCTGCCAGACTGTGACGACCGTCACCCAACCTGTTACTTTTGCTTATCTTGTGATTATCCTTGACTCTGTCCACCCGACTCTATAGTCGAAAGAACATAAACTACTCCCCTGTAGTAATTAGTTAGAGTTTGGCAATTCTAGGACTTATCCCAGTTATATCGATTGACTGAGCCTCGAGTGTGACTGACACCGTCACTAGCCGCTGTCCCTCACACGGACAATGCCGCAGCAGATCAAATCCTTGCTGATTCTGAACAACCAAACACGACGCGCTTTTGGCAAGTCAAAGTGTGTTGGAGCATGAAACGGCAGGCCTCGGCTATGGCCAGGGGTACTGTGACATTTTTGATCTGAACCCTGGTCGACGGAGGACATACTACTCCCGGATGATCCCAGTTGAAGTTTTTCCATTGAACGCTGAATTGTTTTCATTCTACTGAACTCGTGAAACAATGGCACATATCGTGCTCTCCAGGGGTGACTGCGAACACGGGATGATGTGTATGAAACAAAATCGACTGCCATAAAAGGTAGTTCGCCGCAAAGGATTTTCATAGATGTGAGTTTTCCAGAGGATACGTTGTTCTCTTCTTGTGATCACGATGTGATAATCATTGAATTGGATTCCAAAGAGATGCCTAAATAGATCCTCGAAATCGCATTTTTGGATATCAAAAGACAGATTGTGCCAAATCAGGTGCAGATCCGAAAGTCCTGATGAGCCCACAGAGGGACGCGAATTTGAGGGTTAAAAGTCGCTTCAAGTACCTTTTGATGTCGCTTGTCCCCTCGCATCATCCACTCTCATTCACTGCCACGCTCGTTTTCTAGTTGCTCATGCATTTACTTTTAGTAATTCTAGCCGTGACCGGTTTCAAAGTTGTTTTAGCTCAGACTCCGCCGTAGGATCTCAGCTTTCCAGCGACTGAAAAACTGAGCCATTGTTTATCTGCAGATTTAAAGGAGCGCTAACGCTTGAGCCTGGCTTAACAGTTGGTAGGTTCAACGTTTCTTTTCTGTTGCCAGGTATCTATCTCCTTTGTCAGGGAAATGCATGACCGCCTCATCAAACCAGGATGGAGGGTTGGTCAAACTTCAGCCTTGCACATACTCTGATAACCAATTGTGGACCTTCTCTGGTGGAACCCTTCAAGTTTTCGGAAACAAGTGCCTGGATGTCACGGATGGCAGCTCTATCGACGGCACCAATCTTCAGATCTGGACCTGTTCAACCAACAATGCAAACCAGCAGTTTTACTACACCGTGCGTTGACCCAGCTGATGAACTGTCCGTCAATAACGATCCAATCATTTCCCAGAGTGACAACAGACTTGCCTGGACTAACCGAGGAAAATGTGTTGATCTTACGGCAGGAAATACAGCTAGTGGGACACAGGTGAGGATGCTTCAATTGGTACTTTTAGTCAATGACTTCAACTTACCCACAGATCAAAAGTTACACGTGTACCGACAACAACAAGAATCAGATCTGGAACACTGGTTTTAATGTTAATAATCTCCCGGTAACCTCCCAGAACGGTCAATTTGGTACAAATAAGTGTGGTACAATATCTAGCCAGTCTTCAAATTGTCAGACGGCCTACATTAAGTACCTTTCTTTATTCTATCTTATCTTTCTTTGATGAGGTAACAACTTTTGGTCGAAGTTCTGCGGAAGATTTCTGCTTGTGGGGTCCTCGTATGTTCTTCGACTTGAAGGTATCGGTTGATGAGCTGACTCTCTTTCTCTAGCTTCTGCGGGGAGTACAGTTGGCGATACCGAGGAAGAACAGGTCGCCTGGTGCACGAAATCAGGCCGAGGTACCCGCACGATTCCGAATGGTGCTCTCAAAGGTGTACACTTCGTGAAGACGCCAGATTATGTTCAAGTTACTGGTGTTGGTGATTTCACCAAAATAAATATCAGACAAGGAGATGAGGGAGGAGAGCTCGACAACAGGGGTGCAGATGGTTTGTGGCAGTTGCATCTGCGCGCAGATCTTGTGCTAATTTTTTCACTTAGGACGTGGAAACCCAAGTATCTAACACCTTGGCTTGATAGTACTGTCATGCTAATATCTTCCCTCAGTTGGCGGTCTTGTTTTTGGTGATACGTTCGGGAATGGCACACAATACCATGAGTGGACAAACTTTATGTCTGATACCGAATTTTGCTTCCGTGCCTGCATTGGCGCAGATGCTACCAAGAACTGTAACCACATCTACGACGTCATGGGATGTACATGGGTTCGCAGTTGTATCTCATGCTATCGATCTTCTACTGATACGTTGTGTATGCTCAGAATATGCCGGCCAACTATGAGCCTGGAGTTTTCGAAAACTGTGACGCCGATGATGAGTAAGTCATACCTATTTTGCTGAATTGACCCCTTTGACTCACCTATTGTCAGCCTTCCTATGGGTGTCTACGGGTCTAGTACATGGTTTCAGGGCGTCAATCCGACTCCGAGTGCACACCCCGCGGCGTCGTCATCTAACTGTCAAGCCTTCCCTACTGTGAACATTTCACCAGCCAAGCGAGAATTTTACATTCGAGGACGGCATGGGATCCATGCGCCAGCCTTCCCCACTGCTACAGTATTCTGAACATTCTTATTTTGACGGACAAGTATTCATTCATTTACAAACAATTTCTGGGACGAATATCTAGTTTAGGTAAAGTTTGCACAGCTTTTTACTTAGTACGACGTCCGAACTTTTCTGTCTGGATACATTTTGCCTTTTGTGGGTGTGATCATGACAAGTTGCCCGATCTCAGAATTTGGAGTATAACAGTCTGAAGGAGTTGATGAAAATTACATCTATATTTTCCCATGGTGCTATTCTATTCCCATTGTAAATGTAATCCAGCATACAAGCCACGGTGAGGAGACGCAATGAATATATATAAGCCTAATGAATAATATTATGCCTACATAGATGTTCGGAGCTTTACGATACATTGGTCAGGATATCGCCAGATTTATCTGTTGCTGGAATGTCAGCTGACAGTTAATTTAGTGATGACCGGCTGATATTGGCCTTGCGAGGTATGATGAATGTGTTCCATGGCGTGGGTAACTACCCAGACAACACCAAAAATTCTAGGTTTTGCTGATGCTGATCGGGCGAAAGAATTACAACAGAATATTACAGTCATCATCCTCAACAAAACAGAGAAACATCCTAATCTATTATGCTGCGAAAATCCATAGGACGAACAGTATAAATACAGTAGATAATATGTTACACAGGACACAACTAGAGATATACTAAGCGAAATAGAAGTGTCCACATCGTTTACAGACAATTTTAGAAGGGAGCAGTCTTGGTTTGCTTCTCATTTGTCTTCTCCTCGTTGGAGACATCGATGACTGTTCGAACCTTGTCAGGATTTTGTTCGTTATTGAGGACGAAGGACACGACTTGAGGACTATGGACAGAGGTCGTTGTTCCGTCAACTACATGCATTGTCCCAATTTGAGTCGAAGCGGGTGGTGCAAAGGACAGATGGCCTCTGGTTGCTGTGCGTGCACCGGTATTCCTGACAGCGACGTTCGATGGCTTCTTGAGCTCTATAGGAATTTGTCCGAAAAGATGAGGGATTGACCGTTGAACAGTGATGAGGAGGAGGGATACGGTGGGGTAGAGAGCCTGCTAGATTGTTGGGAAAAAAGGTAACGATAAAACAGAATTGGCACATACGGAACATATGTTATAGATCGAGGTTATGACGATAGCACCGAAGTAAAGAGACGAGCCAGAGCGAGGTTTGACGAGTTCAAGGCCAAGGTTGATGGCCTGCGAGGACTTTGTTAGAAAGTATTCAAATTTAGACAGCTTGAGGTGCTCACCTGACATATAGCAAATAATATACCAGATTCGATAAGGATGATCACAACGACCCGGACCTGAGAGATCTTGAGATAGGCTCCAATATTGCCTTTTTCTTTCTGTAGACGGCTAATGTAGATTTGTCGTCAGTAATTCAAATCAAGCATGTAATGGGCTTGCGACATACAGAACTTCGAAAGAGATCAATAGGGAACTGATTACGTTCGTTGCCAGAGTGAGAACTAGATAGGAAAGGAAAATGTCCTTCCAGAGCTTCGTGGGACCCAAAACACCAACAACGCCAGCGGATTCTTGTGTTGAGATCACACCAAGAAGGCCGAATCCACTGCCTATGATAACTTAGTAGGGAACCTCCTTGGCTTCTCGGTGACCTTACCTATTGATCCAGCCAAGAGCGCAATAGGCGGAATCAAGACCCAAGACGTTTTGGGATATAAGACACGGACTCGTGATATCAGAACAGCATTGCTGAACATTGGCTGTGCGTGGCA
Organism: Termitomyces sp. T108; assembly: GCA_017657275.1. Classification (NCBI taxonomy): domain Eukaryota; kingdom Fungi; phylum Basidiomycota; class Agaricomycetes; order Agaricales; family Lyophyllaceae; genus Termitomyces; species Termitomyces sp. T108. The sequence goes on along the minus strand of JAGGAU010000052.1, from coordinate 48,188 downwards.
CGTGAACAACAAGGCGAGAAGATGTCATCGTTTAAACTTACAAGGAGCTGAGCTGTCCAAATTTGCATCCGTGTGTAGCGGAGGTTCTTCTTGTTGATACCATCGAAACTGCCTCCTGTATCGAGGGGGCCAACATCCGTATCGACGAGAATCCCGCGAACAAGAGTGGCAAAAGAGGCGAGGTATGCGCACCAGTACACTGTCGCGATGAGGAAACTGAGGAGAGACATGACAAACATAACAACCGTGCTTCGGGCCTTGATGCCACGATGCCTAAGAAAGTCGTTTCAGGATGCAAACAGCTAAAGCAGACAAGAGAACGTACACCATCTTATAGGTGGAGATTGAAAATAATAGAACGAAAACACCTGTGAGTAAGACAGGTTATAAGAGCCAATATTGAAAGGCGGACTCATCGCACCGTATACCAGGGTCATCGCAGTAAAACCTGCCAAGTTGCCCAAGAGGAGGACACCAATGTCCCGGAGAAGGTCCTCTTCCTCGGGAGACATGCTGCTGCAGTGACTGGGGGATGAGAGAAAGCAGTTCACTTGTCATAACGGTTATATACAGGACATCAGACTCCTGTATTGATCTACTGATGTAGCTGAGAAGCATCGATACAGCCTAATTTTGTATCTGAAACAAATAGGCGGATACTAGGAGAGATCAGTCTCATTCGAGCGATAGGACAAGACTGTGATGATATCAGGTGGTTAGTGAGAAATGGTGAACATAAATTGTCCAAGGACATATTTTAAGTCGACGGGGAAATGCCGATCAATGGTTGAAGGGGGTAATAAGGTCACTGTTCAAACGTTCGTTCAACACCAATCACAGCCAGTCAATCATGTCAGCTGGGCTATCCATCATATCAAGTCATTGACAGATTGTGTGATGCATGTAACCGAATTGACCAGAAAGCGAGTAAGGTTCTCGACCGAGATTGCATGCCTCGCAGGTTGCTCGACTTTGTTTTTGACAGGAGTTTCAGCGCTGAAACCCTGAGGAAGAGTACGCGAGCGCTACAGGCATTGTTCCCAGACTAGCCAATTTAGAGATCCTGTCCGTCTTGATAATACTTGGGCGATGAACACAGACTACGCTTGTACATACCAGGTGTGAACATGTAGTTGAATATGTCCACTCGTGTCGTTTTGTCACTGTGCACTCGTGCGGATGCCTCACGAAGAAAGTGGTCATCTCGTTAAAAAAATATCACAACCATGGCAACTCGCGAGGTCTTTATTTATCTACGGGAGAGTAACTTCATCACAATTTGAAACGCATGATAGAAATCCACCTGAGTCCCTATCTATGTGTGATGAACAAACAAGCATCGTGCATCAATGAAACGCATTGACCAGTTTGTAAATCCCCACCCGGCAGTATCCCGCTAGCCTTGGTTCTGCGCTTGCCGATGCTTCCTGGGCTTTCACCTATTTTTACGCGACTGGCCCTCACAATTCTCCAGCAATGGTTTATTGTTTCACTGGACTCTATCGTTTTCGAATTGCACATTTCGTCTAAGATCACGAAGTGTCATGGAGTCAAGGAACTACTAACAATGACTTGTTGAAACCTGTCATTATGCATTTGACTTGCAGCGTACGTGCCCATGGTTTTATTCTTCGGCACTCGCTAACCAGACATTGGAATTTACGAGGACTTGAAGGGTGGGTGAAAAACCGGCGCTCGATATATTGCTGAGAGGAACAAGGTACAACTCAAAAGACGCAGATCCCGTAGAGTCAAGCGTATAGAATTTTGCCACAGTGAAAGAAATACAGAAGTAACACAGCAGAGAACAGGCGAAAGGTCAACAACATCGACATGGGGATAAATTGTATGACAGTCAGTGCTGGTAATTTTAGACACCATCACTTGCGCTTCCTTTTGGGCTTTGTGCCGCTTTCCACAGCCTACAGATGACATAAAAGTGAAAACAGGTCTTTTGAGTCAATCAATGAACGTCGGGCATTCTACCTTCTTCTGACCAGTCATAAGCACCTGTGCTGAAGAAGTATTCGTAGTTCGATTTGCGGCACCGTTCCTCTAAAAGACATATGGCAGAAATAAGGTGTTAGTCGTACTCATCGACTGGATATTGACGTAAGAGGACGAAAGAAAAACATATACCAAGCGATGGGAACCCGTATACGTCTTTAAATTCAAATTCATGGTCTGAACGGGCTGTTGTGCCGAGTTTTGAGGTTGAATAGGGGATGACACGCGGTCTCTCTTGCCTAGCACGCTCTTCGCAGAGGCCGACACCTCGGAGAGTGGTATATCTTCTTCAGAGTCCGACTCGTCAAGACTTGAGAATGATAATCCAATGAGTTTCTTTGTCGCTGGGATATTCGAAGTATTCGACGAAGCAGGAGCCTGCTTTGTCGTGAGTACATGAGCTGGAGCCAGATCCAGAGGCTTTGTCAGTGGGGGAATGGCTTTCGCAGGAGGATGTTGGACAGAAAGGGCTACGTCAACATCTACAGGCACTGTCCTTCCGATCTAAGAGTTAGAAGAAAGTGAGACAAACGCAAACAAGAAAAAACGAAAGAAGAATGAACGGGTAGACTAACGTGGGTGGAACTTGGTCTTGGGCTTGAGGTCATGAATTCATCGACGTCGATCATGGATATCGTTGCACCACCCGACAGCTCCTCTTTCTCTTTAATGAGACGTGCAAGGCTCGATTCTAGCTCTCTAATCTTGACGTGCAGTTGATTCACCAAGTTGTCTTTCTGTAAACGCGCGTAAGAAAGAAGATAGTAGACTGAATGTCAAGGAAGAAGGAAAGATGCTTAACACGACGCAGTTCGTTATCCTTGACCACTTCCTCTTCTTCATGCAATGACCTGGACAGACTCATTAACCAATCTGCAAAGTCTTTCTCATCGTCGTTCTGTCCGTGGATCGGCACATAACCCAAAAAGACCACGCATTCAAGCTCACCAGTTCATTTCGATCATACCTTTCCCTTAATCTACCTGTCCTCTCCAACAATACTCTCTTCTCCTCCTCTAGACGTTCAACGACCAGCACCAGCTCAGTCACCCTTTCATTCTCCACCCTCACGTGCTCTTCTTCTTCCTTCGCCCTCCTTAAATTCTCTTCTTGAGCTTTGACTCGATCCGCTTCGATATAGTCGAACAACTTCTCAAGTCTGGTAGAGTCCTGGGCGCGCCGGAGCACCTCCTGACGCGCTTCTTCCAATGCGCTTTGAGCAGAAGTGAGATCCGCCGCGAGGGCGGCACTCGCTTTCTATTCGTTTCCATCAATGAAGCACTCTCAGACAAAACTAGAGACCCTGCGATGGTTACCTGCAGGTCGCCGTACCGCCCCTGAGTCTGCTTTAGCACCGCTTCCTGCGCTTTGAGTTGCTCCAGCAATGCCTTGATCAAACAAAAGGTTATTCTACGTCGCAAACTGAACAACTTGACTTACCGCGACCTTTACCTCGGCTTTGTGCAACCTGGTATTTTGTTCAGACTTAACTACCAATGAGCTTTGTCCACTTACTCGGCTTCCTTCGCCTTTCCTTCCTTCTTCGCCACCTCAGCCTCATCCGTTTTCTCTTTTAGGCTCTGCTTCAACGAGGCTTCCTGCGCCTTGGTTCCCTAAAGTTGAACAACGGCCTTGGTCAACCTTCACTTTAACGGAATAAAGATGACTAGATATACCAAGACAGTTACCTCCACCTTGTGCAGTCTGGAGTCGTCAATCAGTCTTTTTCAATCACCAACGAATGATTGATACAGACTTCTCCTTCAGCACCTCAATTTCGTCCCTCTTTTCCTGGAAAGTGTGCTTGAACACTATCTCCCGCGCTTCAAGCTGTTCCTCGGACGACTGGGCTCATTCCAGATCAGTTGAGAAAGTATCAGAATACGTCAAAACGTACCGCAAGCTTGAATTTCGCCTTGGACAACCTGAACGAAGGCATGGTAGATAAGACACATGATGGAACCCTTCTCCACTTACTCGTCCTCCCTCGCCTTTCCATCCTTCTTCATCTCACTTATCTCGTCCGCTTTCTCTTTCAGCGCTTCATTCATTTTAGCTTCAAGTTCGATGTACCGAGAATTCGCTCTTTCCAGCGCTTCATGCATCTTGGTCTCAAGTTCGATGTAGCAAGAATTCGCTCTTTCCAGCGCTATTCTCTGGGTCTCCTGTATTTCCTACAATAGAAGTGAATAAGACTGAATTTAGATACTAAATGAGAAAACGCACTCTCGAGTTGAATAACGCTCTTTTCAAACTTCAAGTAAGGCGCCCAAGCTCCGAGACGAAAGATTGACATACTCTTCACTCTGTTTTTTACTCTCTTGCAGGACCGCACACTGTTCTTTGAAATCCTACGGACGTATGGTATTGATCAAGCCATGAAGAAAAACTAGAAACCAGAAGAAACGTACGGCCAAATGAGCGTCTGACTGTCGTAACCTTGGAATAATTTAAACTGCTGCCGGACAAGGAGCTTGAAGAGATGCGTTTAACTTACTCTTCAGTCCTTCCTAATGCCTCCCGTGAAATCCGCAAGATCTCTGCGCGCGCATCTTCCAATGCCTCGCGTATAACATCGAGAGTTTCTCTTGTCTTCGAAAGCATTTCTTCGGTTACCTGAAACCGTTCCCATACAAAGCACAACGCTTGAGGAGAGACAAAGAAGGGTAGCAAAACATGCAGACCTGAATATCTCCATACTGCTCCTTCGTAAGCCGGAGGGTCATCGTCTGTGCATCAAAACGCTCTTGCAAGGCCTTTCCATCTTCAGCATCTTTTACTTAAGACAGATATCATTCGAAACTCACCACCATACGAAGATCTGTTTGTCTTTGACTAACCACGCCGACCTATCAGCGCTGCAACAAAAAATAAAAGACGGATCATACCTCTCCTCCGCATCCTTAACAGCCTTCTTCGCGGCGTTCAATTCTTTTTCATGAGCTGCTGAATCAGAGCGTCGTTTTTCTTCGGCTTCAGCGAGACTGGCACCACGTCAAGATTGCAAGAAGAGAGAGATGGAGACTGGAGGCGTACCTGCGGATCAACCCATTGTTCACTCCTCCCAGCTCTACGCGTTCGGAGCGTTCAGTGTCAAGGGCAGCGGTAGTTCTGCAGAAGAAAGGCACTGTTCAGGTGACCAGAGGAGAGGAGGGAGAGTGTAAATACCTGATGTGAGCTTCTTGCAGCTCAGACAATGTTTTTGTCAAGTGCTCGAGGCGGAGGTCTTGAGTTAATTTCCTGCACACAAAACGCATACAACGCAAAAGGCTACAAAAAGTACTGTGAAACACTTACGCATTCCTACACTCCTTGAGATCATTCAACTCGCCCTCCATCTCCTCCATCCTGGCCACCAACATTGCGGTGAGCAATCATAAGATGAGAACGAGCACAAAACATACCTTCTTTTCGCGACCTCAACCCTCTCCTCCGCCCCCTTCTCGATCCCTTCCAAAAGTGACTTCACCTGCTCGATTGACTCACGCCTCGCATCCTCAAGCTCGCGAACCTGGGTCTGTGTTTCTGCGAGTGTAGTGGAAAGGTGGTGCAGTTTATCTCTGAGAAGATCGATTACGCGACGGGCTGCGAAAATGATCATAAAAAGGGAAAGGAGGTACGAGATAGGGACCGGGTACATACAATCCGCTAGTTCCTCCTTCAGTGAGGTTACAAGACCCCGAGCTTCCTTGGCTAGATACGTGTCATCTCCTAATAAAGGGTCCAGCTCTATTGATTGATCAATGGTCAGCGTTCCATCAGATTTCAGACTTGACAAAAAGTCGCATACTCTTCAGGCTCTCTCTCGCCCACAGCTTGGCACTCTGCGCATCTTCTCGGGATTTTTTCTCATTCTCGCATGACTGCTTTAATTCGTCAAATGTCTTTTTTAGCGCCGTATAGCTGATCTTCGTGTCACTAAATGGGCACTGTCGAGAGAAATCAACAAACCTTTCTCCCAACTCACTCATACCTCGCCTGAGCGCCTCCACTCTCCCCTTTGCTTCCTCCCCCTTCCACATAGCCTTGTCCCGTTCCGCTCGGAGAACAGACGCATCCTCTTTATTTTTGGCGAGTTCCTCATGCACAAAACGAAGCTCTTCAGAGGCGGAGGAGTGTTCACGCCTAAGAGACTCATGCGTGGTAGTCAGCGCATTTAACTGGGCAAGAAGGGACTTTGATCTGCGACGCTGTGAGGAAAGAACGGAGGTTATTCAGCATTTTCGATAGCATATATAAGCACGTATGTATGTACGGAAGTACGAAAACACAAAGTGAAGCAAACTGAAAGTAGCACGTACTTCCTTCTCGAGTTCCGCATTCGCTACACGCACACTCCTCAGTGCATTTATCGCGACTGCATCTACATCCACGTCCATGCCAAGACATGATGTATCTTCACCGTCCACATCCTCGTCATCACGACCCAAGGCCATAGGACCGGATGACCTTGACCTCGATCTTGAGCGGGGCCTAGGCGCAGGCGACGGGGGCCGCGAGTCTGGACCTTGGGGTGGCATAGGTGGGGGCAACATCTGGTGTGGACGTGGTAGATTGATGCCAGTTCCTATACCTATGGCAGTGTTACTAGATATATGCACTTGTTCGGAGGGAGGAGACGGAGAAAAAGTTTTATCAGCTAAAGCACATTTGAATTAAGCGTGATTAGGGGGAAAGCACAAAAAAGTACAAGACGGAGGTTCGTGTTTCGGTTTTTGAGCTAATTCTTGTACTGGAACCGATTTTGCCGAGTTCAACGTTGCGTTCAGAAGACTGAAAAAAGGTTTCTGTTGTGGGTTCACATTCGGCGTTGTTTGGATTGTATTCTGCACTCGACGCAACCCAGAAAAAATAGGCTGGGCACCTGCATGTCCATTCCCGCGCACTGGTCTAAAAGCGCTTGGTTTGTCGAGACTGACCCGATTCTCCTGCTGATTGAGACTGGGCGTAAGCGAGAAAAGTTTGGTCGGGGCTGTTGCCGGCGCCTTCAAGTCCTGTCGACTGAAAATCAGAGTCTGGTGGTCCATCAAGAAATGTTTTAATCAAGAAAGCAAAGTAACCAAGAAAAAGCGAGCGATTGGTGGGGGTCAGGAAGAAAGAGCCTCAGCCGTTGTCAGAAACACGAAGACGCGTTGGTGCGTGCATCTCACGTGCTACGTCCCGTGACACTGATAGACATGACATCTGGAAGCTACGACAAATTGGCGGCGGCACGTCTAATAGCACAGCTCATTTAGATTTCACCACAAAAGGACCTCACGGCCCTCCGACATTGATTCGGCCGTTATGTGGCTGTTTCACTACTGAGCTCGATCATTTCGAATTCCATGGAGTTAACAGAATTACTGTACTACTCAGAAGTGAGTTATCAAACTTTGGTATTATGCATTCGACTTCTCCTATTGAAAAGTAATGGCTCCATTCTATACGATTGCCAAGGATCGATGACGGACCAGGTTTCCACAAAACGCTTGTCATTGAGATGAGCACGTGTCGACAGTCTGGATTTAAGACAATATATAAGACGAAGGCGATCTTCCCAAAATGTTTTCGTAAATATTCACTATGGGGATTTTCAAGCACAATGATGGCCTGAAGATCAAGAGTCGCACAAATGCCACTGTTTCTGTCACTGTTAGCCCCACGAATCCCAATTATGTTACTTTAGGCCCTATTGCGCACACTTTGACTGTCGATCAACTCGTTCAGCAACTGGGTACTAACCAAGCCAATGGCCTCACAAAAAACGAAGCCGCTAGAAGGTTAGAAACTTGCGGTGCTAACCTCCTAAATGGAGACGATGGCGTCTCCGCCGTAGAGGTTCTCATCAAACAGCTTGGTGAGTGCCATCGAATTTCCCTTCTGATTTATTTCATGACTACTTGGTACAGCGAATGCCCTCACACTTGTCCTTCTTGCGGCATTAGCGCTCAGCTTTGGTGTCAAAGACTGGATCGAAGGTGGGGTCATTGCGGCTGTTATCGTTCTTAACACGACGTAAGTACATTCTTTTGTGCTCCATCCTTCAAATTATTGAAATTAATTGTACAGAGTCGGTTTCTTCCAAGAATATCGCGCAGAGAAAACGATGGATTCGTTGCGACAGCTGTCTTCGCCAACTGCGCTCGTCATTCGTAACGGAGAGAGCATGGCAATTCCGGCAAGAGACGTCGTCCCAGGCGATGTCGTGATGCTCAAGACTGGAGACGTTATATCTGCTGACGTTTGTCTTTCCCAGTTATCTTTGGGGCTCAGCTGACGTAGCTTGGATATGCAGTTACGTCTTTCTTCTGTGTCCAACCTCGAAGTATCTGAGCAACTATTGACGGGAGAATCTGTACCAGGTAAAAAGATTTTGTTTCATCTCATTTATCACAACTAATTCGCTGCACAGTTGCCAAGACCGAGGAGATATTAGACAAGGAGGATCTCGATATGCCAATAGGAGATCGGTTGAACCTTTGCTATGCCTCGACGGTGGTCACGAAGGGACGTGGTACCGGAATCGTCGTCAGCACTGGCATGAAAACTCAGGTGCGTCATCACATCTCTTCTTCATTCTCGTTGACTTAATAATTGTAAGATTGGTAGTATCGCGGAAGCTATTAGTGGGAACGGGGTTGGAAAACGTAAGGAAAATGACTCGCGGCCCTTTCATAAAAGAGCTCTTGCCAAGATTTCGCGATGGCTGTAGGCTTCCTTCTTCATTTATTGTCTTCATAGGTTTCATCTCAATTTCAGTGGTCTTACTTCGGGCACTCTCCTCCAAATTAAGCTCAATAAGCTTGCGTATCTACTTTTCGGTTGCGCTATCATCCTCATAATTATCGTGTTCGCTGTTGCACGCTTCAACGTCGACGAGAATGCTGTGTTATATGGCATAGCTTGTGCTATCGCAATTATACCAGAATCGCTCATTGCCGTTCTGACTCTCACGATGGCTGTTGGTACGCGGAAGATGGCCAAGGAGAATGTTATAGTCAGGAAGTTGGATGCCTTGGAGAATTTGGGTGGTGTCACTGATGTATGTAGCGATAAGACTGGAACCTTGACTCTTGGTGGGTGTTCTTCTGCTTCGATATTCTATTGCTGAAGATCATCCCATAGGGAAAATGTCCGTGCGCAAGTTTTGGCTCGCTGCGGATATGGACAACGCTGTTGAATATGTCGTTGATGCTACGCATGATGCTCTGGACCCGAATGGCGGAGTTATCCGCAGGGAGAGTGATGGCTATGTTATCTCTCACGAGACCCGCTTCGAAGGGTTGTCTCAAGGTGTCAGAGTTGCTGCTCTTTGCAATATCGCATCGTACGTATCTTTAATCTGGTTTTCTCACAATCATTCATCACAGATTAGAATCCACAAGAATTTGAAGGGTGAATGGAAATCAACTGGTGATCCTACCGAGTTCGCTCTGCAGGTTTTTGCCACGAAGCTTGGCCTCGGACGTCCTACGCTCACTGCAGATCTATCAGAGGAGGAAAATGAATGTATGGGCAGGCCGGCGCTTGGAGAAGTTATTCTCGAGAAGGATAAGGTACCACTCCAGAGACGCAAATCTCGTAGGTCAAAGCGTTACGTGCTCAAAGCCGAGTTTCCTTTCTCAAGCGAGCTCAAGAGGATGTCGACGATCTATTGGGATAACGAAGGAAAGCAGTGTCTTTGTTTTATCAAAGGCGCTGTACGTCATTTCAATTTGTTCGTTAGTTACTTGTTGTTGATTCCATACCAGGTGGAGCGTATTTTAGATCTTTCCGACACATATGTTGTCGCACCGGAGAAGGATTCCTCAACAACGGCTTCCATGACTGAAGCGATTAAAAATACCTTTCTTGCCAAAGCCGAAGAACTCGCTTCTCAAGGTCTTCGCGTTATCGGCATGGGAAAACGCACTCTTCCGCCGGGCGACGTAGACAATATCACTAGGGAAGATGCGGAGCAGGGCTTCACTTTCCTTTCGCTGGCTGGGATATTCGATCCTCCACGACCAGAGACACCTGGCGCTGTCAGAGCTTTTAAGAAGGCTGGAATTGTAGTACATATGTACGACCCCATTCTCTACTTTTGATTGCCTAATTGATCGCTCCTTCAAGGCTCACTGGTGACCATCTGACTACTGCTCGTGCCATTGCGGAATCTGTCGATATCATTTCGCCCAATGCCCCAAAGAGTGCGGTTATGACTGTCCGTTTGAATGTATCCTGCATTTCATTAGAGCTCACGATCAATCTTTTAGGCCGCTGAATTCGACAAGCTTAGTGATCGAGAAATAGATGCCTTGCCAGAATTGCCGCTCGTGATTGCCCGGTGTGCTCCAGAGACGAAAGGTGAGAAGGTTCCCATAAACAACGAATTCAATCTGCAATTTACAACAGTTCGTATGATTCACGCTGGAAAGCGTCGCGGCAAACACTTGTCCATGTCAGGCGACGGTGTCAACGACTCACCCGCTCTAAAATTAGCACCTGTTGGAATTGCCATGGGCATGGCTGGGTCTGACGTCGCGAAAGAAGCTTCTGACCTAGTACTGACCGACGAGTACGTTTTCTTTGAACTCTATAGCAACTGAATTTAAGTTCTTATACTCGACTTCATTAGTAATTTTGACTCGATTCGTGTCGCTGTGCAAGAAGGACGCAGACTCTTCCTCAACATCCAGCGTTTCATTTTACATCTGCTGACTACGAACGTCGCCGAAGTTGTCCTTGTCGTAGACCGACGTGCAATGTAACAGACAGATCTAGACAGATCCGATGTAACTCAGTCTCGTGCACGTCAAGGTGGAACGAACTATGATTTATTACCTAGACAGATCCGATGTAACTAGGTAATGAATGTAAGTAATACAGTATGGAGAACAATAAGTATACACACCTCAGTCTCGTGCACGTCAAGGTGGAACGAACTGAGGTGTGGCAACCAAAATAAAAAACATATCTAGGCGGCGTAGCCGAACCCACGTGATGCATGTCACCGACTGCTCAGCTCGACCCGCAGAAATGAGGTCAGCCTTTGACAGTCCTCTTGATTGTGGGACTCTGCTTTATTGCTACAGACGGTGCCGCTAGCGTCTTTCCGCTGAGCCCTCTGGCTATTCTCTGGGTAAACATGGTACGCCATTATGTTGGATAATTTCGGCATGATCTCAAGAACTGTAATATAGCTAACGAGCTCCCCACCTGCCTTCGGGCTGGGCTTAGAACGGGCACCCGCTGATCTCATGAAACGACCACCTCACTCAACAAAGCACGGTGTTTTCACCTGGCCAGTTATCATAGACTGTCTATCCTACGGTATCATGATGGGTGCAACATGTTTGGTGTCTGTAAGCCAAGCGTTTCGCCTTCCTCCGAGTTATCCCCACTGAATTGTGCTTCTGCAGTTCATTATCGTTGTATACGGCGCGGGCAACGGCAACAATTCCCTTCTGCACGAGTGTAATCACGAGCATCTGCCAATATGCAATTCTGTGTTCAGAGCACGCTCCACCGTCTTCGCGACTCTTATCTTCCAAATCCTTCTTTATGCGCTTGAGTTGAAGTCATGTACGTTCAACTAATTCCTTCCTGTAATCGTTGAGATGGGTTGATTTGAGATTCTAGTGGATCGTTCTTTATTCTCTTTGACACCTGGGCGAGCCTTCTACAAGGACGTATGGGCCAATCAAGTTCTCTTGTGGTCTGTCGTAGGTGGCATGATAAGCGTCGTATTGCGTGCGTCTATCGTGTTTCCTGCGCAATGTGTTTTGATGTCTGATATGCCTTCGCCAGCAATATATATACCTGGGTTGAATACCCGTGTCTTTTATCAGTCAGGAATTTCCTGGGAATGGGCTATAGTGTTTGGCATGTCTCTCGTATTTGTCGTGTGGTGCGAGATTTGGAAACTGTTTTGTCGAAAACCCTTATATAAACGATGGACGCGCGCTTCTGTTCATCTCAAGCCATAGTATCGATGTCGCAGCGCAGACTTTGAATTGTATGTTCTATCATCGCTGAAACGATTCGACATTTGATATATATATCTATAAGAGCCATTTAGGGTTACAAAGATGTTGCTAACCAAGAGCAATTAGAACATCCAGCGACGATGGGTCAGAAGCATCTGATCCTTTACAGACTTGATAGGATGCCCTACGTTGAGATGTTTTCTTAGCAATGGCTTTTTGGAGCGATGATAATCATACCAACGATGTAATGATTTAAGACACACCTAAATAATATGCCTAATTTAGTCGATATAGTTTCGTTGACCGACTTTGTTCTGACCCGATTGGCGGTTTTATAACGCAAGATCTCGCTAACAAAATTCAAGGTGGGGTACGCTTGCCGACAGAGCTAAGAGCGTTAGTACCGAGGGAGAAGATGTGTCCATATATTTTGGGAGGGAGGGTTTAAATCTCAAGTAGCTGTGCACGGTTCCTTAACTTTTGCAAAGGCTCCTATTCAGTGAGAGACTGCCGTTTTAATCTGTATGGGAAGAGTCTCATAAGACACATCTGCGCCTTTGGCTCTTTCCCGCAGAAGCCCCCACTGCACCCACCAGTTATCCGCCTCGTCTTCTGCATCGTATCCAAACACATCCTTGACCTCGACCCATTCCGGCGACTCTGCCTCCCGACTCGTCTCCAAAGTCTCCCTGCCTGCATCACGCCTTTTTCGCATCGCGTCATCGCGCTGCTGTTGCACCTCGCCTTGCTCCATCGTCATATATATAAGGGTACCCGCCTCCTGCGTCCTCACTGAATCGCACCGCGGTTGTCGTAGCTCCTGGAACGCCCACAGAAAGGTCGTTATTTGATCTGCCTTGCGGAGATGCGAGAAAAGTTTTGCGAGGACTGCAGCATCTTCTATAGCCATCGCCGCAGACTGCACCGATCCCGGCTAGAACGCGGACGTATTCCGATCAACAGTCAAAACAGGACGAGGGAGAGGTAAGACTTACAGGTAAGGGGTGCGCTGCCTCCCCAATCACGAGCATATGCCCGCTGGGGTGTACCCACTCCTCCAGTTCAGGGTGTATCCACACACCCGTACGCGTCACTTCTGATGATAATTTACACAATGTCCTCAGTCTGTCATGAAGCAATCAATCAATCTGTCAGTCGAACAAACAGTCTCTAGCACTCACTTTGGTTCTGCTATTGAGAGTAGAGGATCGAGGTTTTCCGGCGGGACGTGTTGGTCCCATTGGGTTCCAGACTCAACATCAGTTGCAGGCCCGTATATCAACAACCCGACTTCCGAACCATCTTTCTGTACAAAGCTTTAACGATCTTCATATCCACGATATCATAGAAAAACGCACAATCGGGAAGCTGAGAGCGGAGCGGCCGTGTCCGAACCAATTATACATAGTAGTCTGTACAACATGAGAAATCAACGCGTTATCCAAAGAAAAGGAATTCTTACACATTCCTGGCTATACAGATGTGCCAGATCGGTATTTTCGATGATTGCTTCTCGTCGTACTGTCATACTAATGGCATCATGAACCTTCTGATCGGCAGGTCCGTTATACAGATCATTACCTGTACATGTTCATTCGCTCCGCCGCGAGCTGTTCCTTCACAGGGCGAAGGAGACGTCGCGTGAGGCCTGTCGGGCCGTCCGCACCGATAATGACGTCGGCTCGTAGCTGTTCTCCAGAATCCGCGAGGGTGACAATTCGATTGACAGCATCTATGGTGGACACCTTCGTCCCCAGACGCACGATAGCGCCACTGAACAGGGCGAGCTCGTAAAGCAAATGACGGAGGGCGGCGTGCTACGTCATACATCAGTATCAATCCTCAGGCTCGGAATCGCAGGACCCACTTGCGTGAGCAGAAATTCTCCATGGGTATCACGAAGTACCTCTTCGCCCCAGCGGTGCGTGCCAAGTAATTCGCCCGTTTCATCTTGTGTGCGCGATGAGACGAAGAAATTGTAATATGACCAAAACAGTACTTACAGAGAAGGAAGTTGATTTGATCTGCTTTGACGGCTATGGAACGAACTTCTCTTCCAAGTCCCCAGTGATAAAGGATTTTAGAAAGATTTGGTGCTATGCGACACGGTCCACTCGACTCCTGCATCGCGGCACAACGTAAATATCTGTAGATGAAGAAAGTGAAGAAAAGACTCACTCGTCTTTTGTTTAGCGTAGCGACATCGTCTTGCTCAAGGACTGTTACGCGGTGTCCAACGCGTCTGAGAGCCACAGCTATAGAAGAAAGAACAATCTGCATCGGATACAGAGAAGAATCAATTCACTACTCACCACAAGCTAGTCCAGCTATGTCGCCACCAACAATTACAAAATGAATTTTCAAAGTAGTTTGTTTAGCTGCAACCTTGAACTATATAGCCTATTTATTAGTCTCATAGTCACCCAAATTATCACCGTGTCGGCCTGACATACCTCTTTAAATGACATCACGACGAACAAGTCGAATGAGCTAGACTAGGGATGACTGGAGACGGTGAGTGGTAGAAAGTAGAAAGAGGCGTGTAATCCGCAGTTATGTGGTATTCAGGAGCTCGGAGTACATAATGCGAATCCGGAAGAATTTTTCGGCGACAGTGAGTTCCATGCGATGGTTCCGTTCATCGTGGTGATAATATGGAAATTGATGATCATCAGCGTGTATACATTTACATTGTCACAAAGAATGTCACAAAGGACCACCCACCACGTGGTTGACAAAAATCCGGCTTTGCAAGCCCGGCGCCTGGGCCTGTACATATTTTTCATGAGATATTATTGTCAGAATCTTCTTGATCTTGAACAGCAAATATGAAATCGCTGGCCGTTTGGAGAGGACAGAAAGGCTCCCGGTGTCCAATGTCGAGATGGTTCGAGAACGTCTGGGACTCGGAGCATACATAAGAGAAGCACCTAATCACTGTCACGGCACGCGAAAAGTTGTGCTTCGATGTGGCGCTTGGACACACAATGCGAACACCCCTGGATCCCCCTGATAAACAGGTTCGACGATGGTGCGCGACCTCAGCTCAGTTTTTTATATACTAGAGCGTCTGTCTCTCCATCATCAACATATCGTCCATGCAGCATGCAGAACCCGAATTGAGTAAGGGTTTGCGAAAGGCAATCGAAAGGGTTTTTGAAATCGATCCTAGTGATAATCGAACGGATTGATACCCGGTTTGTGTATCCATACATAGTGTCCTTCACGCTGTTTGTGGGTCCCAGAGAGAATCCAGATATCAACTCTTCCTTTCTGGAAATTGAAGACATATATGCATCGCAAAAACTTTTGGCATTAAGTTGTTCAACAGAGGTTTTCATTGAGGACATCCGTGATCTACTGACTGTTCCGGGGTTACGGAGTTATTAGTATAGTCAAACGACAGAAACTCGCTCACCGAGCAAGCATAAGTCGCGCAGATGATAGTTTATATGGTTAGAAGAGGTACCGTAGATTGATAGATTTGACAGAGTGAAACTTTGGACCAGCAAGCCGGAGCAAACAACGAAAGGATCATAAACTTCCAGACGCTGCGAGAACAAAAATCGTGCCTGATAACCATTCATCTATTCATTCCTCGGACGAGAACACAAATGTCATAATTTACTGGCCACTATCCTGTGGTCAGTAACCCCATTTTGCCTTTGCGATACCTTTTCTTCTCCCTCACGGACCTGGGTCTCATCATCGCGCAAGAGCTGCGCCATCATCTCTTCTGCCCACTGTACTGCAGCGAGCGCGAGCCGCTCGACATCTGCCTGGGTGTTTCCTGCATGTAAGCACACGCGCACGCGGTCTCGTCCTTTGGGAACTGTCGGCCACGTGATAGGACGTGCATTCATACCGAGTGCACGGAGCGCGGCTGAGAGCGGCCGTGGGTGCGAGGTCATGAGCGGAATGATTGGTGAAGGGGGGCAGTGAGGACTGCTAAGGTGATCCGGTAGAGAGAGGAGAGAATTTGGAATGTTCGTGAGCCTCGATCGAAGGTAGTTAGTGAGATATACGGAAAGGTCAAGGAGTTTTGAAGCAAGCTGCACGCAAAGGTCACAAAAAGATATAATCAGATAATGACGAAATTACTTGAGAGGCAGTGCCATCAACGAGAAGGTCGAAAGAACAGTCAGCGGCGATGATATTCGCATTGCTTAGCGATGTCGTGTAAATCAGAGAGCGCGCGTAATTAAGCAAGTAATCACGGATGAGTGTCGAGGTCAGTATTACGGCTAGAGGAAGTATGAGCCACAACAAAAACGTGATGAACAAGATGCCTACCTCCTGTTGCAGCTAGTGCTTTTCCAAATGTGTGTAGTCGTGCAAGGACTTTGTCCTCTAATCCAAGTTCAGCAACTCGGCCCTTACCCTGTGGACCATATACACCCGTCGCATGAGCTTCATCGACTACAAGGTACATATCTTTCCCATCCAAGGCTTCTGAGATCTCCTTGAGTGGCGCAAACGTTCCATCCATGCTATACAAGCTTTCTACCGCGACGAACACGCTTGCACGAGGATGCTCTCTCTTGACCCGCGCAAGGACATGTTTGAACGATGCAATATCGTTGTGTTTGAATGGATAAAGCGCGTCTGTAACACGAGAGGCACGCATCCCGTCGTGGACGGAGGCATGGATATATTCATCGAATACCAATGCATCTCCCGGCTGTGGAATGCAAGAGAAAAACCCGACATTCGCGTCAAAGCCAGAATTAAACAGCAACGCGGCTTCAGCGCCGAAAAAATTACGCAAACGGTCTTCGAGGGCACTATGTGCGCTGCCATTAACGAGTAATCGCGATCCGCCTGACCCAAGTATGTCTGGTGACACAGTGAGTTTACTCAGAAAGCGTTTTCGTAGGATTGGGGAGGTAGAAAGGGACAGGTAGTCATTGGAGTTGAAGTCTATGAGATCTGGGACAGATGAGATGGCGGATTCGGGTAATCTGCGGCGGATCGATCGGGTTTCACGGGAGGCAAGCGAGGCGTGTAGTTTCGCGTTCAGAATCGATTCACTCATGGTTGGAGAAAACCTTGGGCAGATGTATCATAACGTATTTCTTTGGGGTCGCAATGGGTGCCCCAGAAATGCGATCCACGGAGATAAGTTCGGCGATATGTCCGGAAGACGGTTGACCGAAATTTTTTGAAAGGGCGTTGATCCGACAGGAGATCCTCTAAAGGAGGAGATGAGGCCGGAATTCATCGAAAAGCAGCTGATAGCATACAAATTCTAGTGTTCTAAATGAGATCGCTCGCAATTACTATAGACCAAGTCAGTCACACGAGAAACTCTTGCAAAAAGATCAGCGCACCAAATAGATACGGGTGGCCGTTTTTCTTAAATACTAAGGTCAAGCACCTTTCTATGATCTACAAATCAGAGAAATAAGTTGAGAGAAACCACAGATATCGTACGTGGTTAATCAGTAAATCAGGTTAGACATGTCTATTTGGACGAGTCACTCGAATAAAACAATCATGACCTCGGTGCTCGGGTAGTCCTAAATTTTCGATCGGAGTCTCGTAATCTTGACTCATGCCCAGAAGTTGATGGGGCCCTTTTTTCACCAAGAGGGCTGCCTTCGAATACCTTGATGGACGTACGAGATGAAATGGTAGCTTTTGCTGCAAGTCTGGAAGCAGGCATCCAGCTTGACGTCTTACCCCACACGGTACAAGAACTTCGTGAACGATCTCAGAGATGCTTTCTTGAACTTGTCGCGTTCCGGAAGTTCTCGCGTGGACATCTCTCTCGAACAAATGCGGAAAGTGATGCAACATCAACGTCGATCTCTACCATGGCTTCGTTCTCTTCTGGGTCCTGTGATCAATAAGACGAACTAGTACTATTTCGTGCTGATGCGGCTGGGCTTCAAGAATACACTTCCAATAGGACGACGGGTTTTGGTGTCATCCAGTGTATTCGAATCGTGCTCGGCATAACTGTAACCCTAAATGAAGAGCTTGGCATTCACCCTGCATTTTCATTCCGAGAAACTGTTTCGATACCCAAGGCAGGAGAGAACGACACCGCCTAGAAACTTGACAGAGAATTGTTACCAGACAAGAAGGCTCGTATTGCAGCTGATGATGATTGTCACGTCCGTGCTGCATTATCTTCAAGGTATATACTCTACAAGTATAAGGAGGCGAACTTTTGTACCTTGGATAATCGAAGGCTGCGTAACCGCCTTACTGACGCTGTCGAACCTGAAGCCATATTATGCCAAGCATCTTCTGAAGGATGAACACTCCATTTTTTGACGCTCTCGTGTGTATAGAGGGTCCTGGATGAAGAGAGGGGAAAATATCCGGCGGCAAACCGCGGTTTCTAAGACTTGCTCCCTTTTTATTGGTCCATTTGCTCTCAAAACGTACAACGCTGATGAAACGTACAATATGATGTACAGAAGGCTATCGAGGCTAACGTAAGACATGTCGCCCTCCAGAAACAGCAAGTTCCTAATATTCATAGGCGATCCAAATCGCTAATAGAACATGGTATCTGTTATCTCGGACGTGTTTTACAAGATTTGAGGCCTAGGGCACGGGACAATCGTGAATCAGACGACTGTGAAGAAGTGATGATGATCTCGCCGTTGAAACTTCATTTTCCGACGCAGAAGAATTCTATAGAAGTCTTATCAACGTGCAACGGTTCAGTGCTCAGTCTTATCAAAGCATTAGGTGTTGAATCTCGAGGGAATGTACTGCAATGTCAGCATCGACAACATACTCAGTCAAAATCGAGAGTCTTTCGAGCTTTTTGGAAGCCGAAACACTCTGCGTCGAAGGAAGTAATCGATTTTTCAACGTTTCCAGTGGATGGAACTGCCGACACACAAACACGTTACTCTTCCAGCTATCTGAAGCTAATGGTGGACTGCTTTACCTTGACCTTTTACACCGTGTTCCAGTTCATGGAGTCATAAGACTGAGTGACAC
Organism: Termitomyces sp. T108; assembly: GCA_017657275.1. Taxonomy (NCBI): domain Eukaryota; kingdom Fungi; phylum Basidiomycota; class Agaricomycetes; order Agaricales; family Lyophyllaceae; genus Termitomyces; species Termitomyces sp. T108. Next base: position 29,268 of record JAGGAU010000052.1, on the reverse strand, counting down.
ACGGATATGGGTTGAAACAGTCACTCTTTCTTCCTATCAGAGAAAATTCAATCACCTCTTCTATTTTACATCTTACGAGGCGGGACGAGTCGTGGGTCAAAGACAGTATACTATACGGATCGTCTATTGGGTGATTGCAGATCGCTCGATGGTAGCTTTGGTCGCATCTGATTTGGAATTCTTTCAAAGAGCATGCACATTAGAAGAAGGTCCAAGAGAGGTCAAATATCACGGTGCAACCAGTGCTCCATTTACATGATGTGCACAACTCTTCGTAGTAAGGAATTTCTCATTGGTCAATGACCGTGAAGTATATCTCCACAAATAGTATGTCCGGTCACCGAACCATAACGTGTTTAATTTGATATTCTGGATGCTTCAAGGACCATCTCTGGCTTTATGAAAGTAAAGGATTCGATACACTCCAAAATCGTTAACCCGCTCAAGCCCACGCTGAAAGAATTCATGACTAACGACGAGTCTGATTATACACGAGCATGCAAGATGTCCCTACGCGGTTCGACCCGACCTGTAACGTAAATAGAGCCAGACTATAAAAGAAGGGAAATGATTTCAACGAGCGAAGTTAGGAGAGGGAGGGGTCTCTCCTCCATGAAGCGATTGTTGAAAAGTGTCCGACCTTTTTTCAAGACTCAATCAAGCGAGCAAGTAAGAAAACTAAACTACAGTCCATCTATCTCCATCTACACCTCCAACTCTTCCAGTCACCCCCATCACCGCCGCCTCAAACCCGCCGCCTCCTTGCGGGTGCGACGGTGACACTCGGAACGGCCACACAATTCGACGACGAGGCGGCCGGATGTGCAGACGGGGTAGGTGAGACGCCTTGATACCACGTGCTGGTGCCGTACACGCCCATTGGGAGGCTAGGGTGGAACGAGGTTGACGAGTTAATGAGTGAGGAGAAGAGGGAAAAGAGAGGAGGACGCACTCGTCGTCACCGTCGCAGGTCTCGAATGTGCCGGGGTCATAGTTCGCCGGGATATTCTGTTGTTGTTGCATTAGTTTATGTCAGACGTGTCAATTATGGGTGGGCAGAAAGGGGAAGAAGGGACGCACCCATTCGCAGCCCATGACGTCGTAGATGTGGTTGCAGTTCACGGTAGCGTCCGCGCCCACGCACGCGCGGAAGCAGAACTGGTTGTCGGAGATGAAGCTCGTCCATTCGTGGTACTGCACGCCGCGCCCGAATGTGTTGCCGTATACAAGTCCGCCGGCTGTGGAAAAGAAGAGCGACGTTGTCGGCTCAGGAGAGAACGAAAGGCGAAGAAAAGACCCACAAGGATTCCCATTCCCATCCGCACCGCGATTGTCCAACTCCCCACCCGCGTCTCCCCTCCTAATATTTAGCGTCGTGAGGTCACCGACACCCGTGACCTGGACGTAATTTGGGGTTCTGACGAAGTGCACGCCGTGGAGTGTGCCGTCGGGTATGACGCGCGTCCCGCGCCCGGATTTGGTGCACCAGGCGACGTTCATGTGTTCAGTATCGCCGATCGTGCTGTCGGGGGTCGCTGAGGTGGTGTTAGCCACTGCGAATGAAGGGGGTGGGGGACATACGTGGAGCCCATAGGCAAAAGTCCTCTGCCGAGCTGCATGGTGAATTATGATGACATTAAGCGCCGACGAGAACACAGAAGAACGTGGTGTAAACTTACTTGAGAAACGCAGTCTGGCAATTCGAGGTCTGGCTGGATGTCGTGCCGCACCGGTTCGTCCCGAATTGGTTGCCCTGCGACGTCTGCGGGAGGTCATTGACGTTGTATCCTGTGTTCCAGATTTGGTTTTTGTTGTTGTCAGTGCAGCGGTAGATGGCGATCTATGGAGTGTATTGAGAATCGATATACGAGAAGGATGAGAGAGGGCGTACCCGTGTTCCGCTCGCTTGGTTGCCCCCGGGGAGGTCAACGCACTTGCCCTTGTTGTTGTTCCACGCAAGACGATTATCACGCTGCATCACAGAGTAATCGAGCATTAACTTTAATCATCAAGAAGAAAACGAAAACGCCCCTACCGTATACGCAAACTGCTGGTTTCCATTATTCGGCGTACACGTCCAGACCTGCAATAGTGTCCCGTCCGCGCTGTTCCCATTCACGATATCCAAACACTTGTTGCCAAAAATCTTGACGCTCCCTGTGTCAAACGTCCATTTTTGGTTGTCTGAGTACGTGCAAGCCTCGATGGTGACGGGTGCGCCGTCTGCGTTCGACGCTGCTGTGAGGCATTTTCCTACCGAACAAGGAGTTAGGTGGTGATAGGGTCGACGACAGGCGGACATACCGATGGTGAGACCGGGCTCGAGGGTTAACGCGCCTATAAACCTGAGAACGTCCAGCCCATGTGTCAGACTTTGGTCGAGTTTTACAGGAAGAGAGAGACGCACGGAGGTACTTGGGCGGCTGAGGCGCCTATAGCGATGGCGAGAACGAGAATGCCTGGGAGCACAAGCATGAAAGACTATTAGTTGAGTCGAATTAGGGTGCCATTGTTTTTATACTGGACAGGGACAGTTCAAATGGATGCATGCTTGTTCGCTTCGAGGCATGCGTTTCGTTAGGGCAGAGGACCCTGGAAGTGTAAAATACACAATCTTGTGTTTAACCAATCAAGTCAGGTCTTAAACGTACTTGATTTCGTGTACAAGAGGGGCATGCGGATGCAGCGCACATGAGGTTAGTGGACCCTGAGCTGGCCCATGCGAAGATCAAGGACGAAGACAGGGGTGAGCACAGGTCCCCTGAACGATGAAGCGATGTACTAAAGAGCAAAGAAGTGACCACCACGACCAAGGCGTCTACAGCACAGCGTCAGAGCTGACCACAGCTGACTGAGTCCCCACATCGACCACAGCATCTTCTCCGCCGTTGCGCGTCTCCTGCGGGGCTCCACTCACTCCGATCGCTGTAGTTTGGTTGTGCTCACGACGGCGTCTCCTCTGTCGTCGTCCAAGCCACCTCATCTAGGCTCGCTTCCGGTCCAGTGAAGAGCCCCGATGTCCAGACCCTCTGTCGGGTCAGACGCGGGCTATAGTCGTATCCTCCACGAGAAGCTGACCTTAAAATGGCGTGATTGCAAGTGGCCTTCTGACCACCTGGGCAAAGTTTGCAAGCACAGGGCCAAGATGCGGAGAGTGTGAGCACGAATGCTAGCCGAGCCATTTACCAAAGCCACACACTATTCAACCACCACCACACATACGTCTGCTTATGTACACACTTTGTAGAGTCAGAGTTTCATAAATTTAATGGTATGTCAAGGCAAACTCAAGTCCGGTGAAAAACTTGGTTTGACCCAACGGTCTACTCTCTGGGAACTCTGAACCTGGCAGACAATTCCTTGGCTTCTTGCTTCAAAATCTTTTTCCTATACCTCTTCTTCTGCACATGGACCATTGCCGTATCCATACATGTATTCATGTCAATACCCAGGCCGCTTCTCCCAGGCCTTGTTGTGCCACGTGAACTTGACCTTGTGCTTTTTTCTCCTGGCCCTGGGACTTAGACCTGCACAACCATCTACAGTCTGCATAACATGGGCGATGGAAAATGCCTAACAGACTGCTTCTTGGTAATAGTTCAACAGGGTATCTCTCATGAGAGAAGGCAAAGGTGGAGAAGGTTTGATGGTGGATGGGATCTGGGCGTCAAATACATGATGCCGATTCTGGCCGAGCACCGCCACTACTTCGGCGTGATCATCGGATTTGCTGGCTGCTTCTTGATTTGTTGGTATGGGTTCTTTTGACGGGTTTTTGGGGTGAGCCCCTGCATCTACAGTCTTCGAAGTCCGCTTCTAGTTTTTGGTGGGTTTGATAGGTATATTGGGGCTCTATCTACCTCTGTCTGTCTCGTCAATGTGGCTTCTCAGACCGATTACTCTCACACCTTAACCATCGCTAAGCCTGAGTGGAGGTCTCCTGTTCGTGCCATCTACCCTGGATGGAGTTGCGGATCTCCTCGACGCATGAATAACCTCAGCCGTCCGAGCTCAACACCGACTCTCCCCGACTTGATTGTATCGTATGTAGATAGGGAAAATTGGACTGATTGGATTGTTTAAATGTGGATTTGTCTAACGTCAAGAATAATAGGTCACAACAGGAACGGTACGAGATTTCTTTTTTCATTCACAAGACTCTGACAATGAGACGGACGATGTCAGAGGGTGGCCAAGCTTTCTTCGATTCAATTGATATCACATGGGCGGAAAGCCAAAGTGGCCTCCGTGCCAGGGACAGAACTTGATAAGATCGTGTGGTTTTTCTTTACCTCCTTGTTGAGGTGCAGTCTGATTGTTCAGGGAATATTCTCACACAGGAAGTCAGATTGACAGTATCGATTATCCGGACTTTACTTGTGCAGGGATTCTATTCCGGTTGAGGTCACTACATGTTACCCACCTGTATATGGATCATGCATTCTTGTATAGCTTCTGCAGTACTTGATGCCCGTCGGACATGCACTTGTGCCTTTGATCCTTTCTGTCATATATGCTCAGTACTCACGATTGCTCCGACTACTATGACCTCTTTGTCGGCAAAATTGTAATTGAAGACTAGGTCTACATTTCATGACAATGGCACTCTATGAACAGGTTTTCTTCATGGACAAGACCACCGTCTGAATCATCAGCAATCTACTGATCCTCTGGACCTTATCTATCTTTTTCTCTCTGCAATCTTGAATTCGAAGAGAAACATCAAACTCAAGACTTCGATAAAATTATGCACGTCAAGTTCCGTATTCTATCGTTGCATGTTGATATCTACTGATCTTTTCATAAGCCTCATGACCAAGCGAATCGTATCTAAGGGAAAAAAGAACTCCCATGGCACTGTATGAACAGGTTTTTCGCTTCACGGTCAAGATTACTCTTTGGATATTCAGTGATCTCCTCCTCTGGAACCCATTTACCTTTTTCTCTGCAATCTCGAATTCGAAGAGAAACATATCAAAATCTAATTGACCCCGATGAGACTGTGTTCGGTAATCTACTTGATGCGTGTCGAGATCCCACTTGTCTTCACATGAGCCTCATGACCAGCCGAGTCATGGCAAGGGAAAAAGAGAGGCTCGAGCGTTCCACGGAATCCACCTGATTTTGAGATATATAAACTCGTACTCGGTCTGCACAGAACTCAAATAGCAGAAAAAAACTCCTCGAGTATCCGACATGGCTCAAACCGTTGTGAACTCCCAAGCGTATCCTACTTTGATCGAGGTATGTTGGGACTGTAGTATATATTGAACTGGTAACGCGTTGACAAACCTTCATCAGGTGGATCCCTTCATGTAAGCTATGCTACTTAAACACTAACGTTAACTAACCTATCTGGCAAATCAAGTATCGGAGAGAAACAAAAGGTATGATTCCATTCTTGTTAATCAATCCACAATCAACTGCGCTCGCATAGGGTCTCCATAATCGCTGGCAGTATGTCGCCGGTAGCTCAGATACTTTCATACCTTGATGGTTTGTGTAGTCCAGATATTCCTGCGTATGTGACTGTGAAACCCGGAGAAGTAAGGGTGTCTCTTGTCTTCATTCGAGGTATCATCTGTGACGAAACTATCTCCATCCAGGTCTTCAAGATTCAGTGCGTTGGTAAGCAGCGCTTGCATATGTTACTTCGACTAGTATCCAAGTCATTTGCTCCCTTCCAGACTGGACTGGAGGTAAAATCGGTAACAATGACTGTATGTCTTGACGCTTTCTGTCGTTGATCACGACTTTTTGATCTCCAGTTTCCCAGGTGCTGATGACGTCAAGAACATTGACCTACGGACCACCCATTACATCTCTGGACCGATCGGAGTCGAGGGTGCCGAGCCCGGAGACTGCCTCCTCGTCGAAATTCTTGACGGTAAAAGTCTCTTACCAGAGTCAAAGATTATTAATTTAACCTCGTTGATCAAATCCAACCAGTCACCTACTTCGAGAATATGCCCTGGGGATATACAGGCATCTTTGATCGCAAAGAAGGTGGCCTCTTTGGTGAGTTTTTCATTCTGGTTAGATGGGTTTGCGACTCTGACCAATGTACAGCTACGGAGTTTGATAGCAAAGCCGCCAAAGCTATCTGGGACATGGAAGGTATTTACGCCACCTCAAGGCATATCCGTGGCGTACGCTTCGCTGGTATCAGTCATCCCGGCATTATTGGGACTGCGCCCTCCGCCGAATTGCTCGCCAAATGGAATGAACGTGAAACGGCCCTGATTGCGCAACATCCTTACTCTATCCCCCCTGTAGCTTTTGCCCCCGATTCTCAGGGGGCATACATTGGCCAGGATATCCCTGAGGCTTTGAGAACGAGGATTGCAAGGGAGGGCGCAAGGACGCTTCCTGGACGTGAGCATGGCGGTAACTGTGATGTGGGTTTTGGTGTCTTGGCTTTAAAGTAATCGTTCTAAGCCTCGATTATAGATAAAAAACCTTTCGAAGTATGCTTAAGTTGGTTTGTTCGACAACAAATTTTTAAAATGCCACTAGGGGTTCAAAGGTTTACCTGCCAGTCTTCGTCCCTGGAGCGAATTTTTCTTTAGGGGACCTACACTTCTCTCAGGGCGATGTAGGGTTTATCTTCATGCATTGTTCAGATAATTGCCTAATGATCATCTTTTAGGGCGAGATGTCATTTTGTGGAGCCATCGAGATGGCTGGAATTGTGACATTGAAGACCGGCATCATCAAGGGCGGCGTCGAAAAGTTCGGGCTAATGAACCCCATATTTTTGGTGTGTTCCTCTGACACATCAACTTGGTTGCACATCATTCAATTTATCCGTTGCAGCCATCCCCAGTCGATCCGCAATACGCCCAACAGGTTGTGTTCGAGGGCATTAGTGCTGACGTTCATGGAGATGGCAAACAGTATAGCATGGACACGACGGTTGCCTATAAACAGGCTGCATTGAACGCTATCACATACCTTGGCAAGGTTAGCCGATCAACCTGGTATCTAGAGATAATGACAGCTCAATATCATGATAGCTTGGCTACAGTGAGGACTTTCTCCGCTTTTTCACAGTTCATGAAGACATGATTTCATCCTTCAGCGCGTGATCAAGCCTATATGCTGCTTTCCGCGGCGCCGATTGAAAGTCACGTCGGTGCTATCGTTGATTACCCCAATGCCTGTGTAACGATAGGCATACCCATTGCCATCTTCGACCAGGTTTGCTTTATCCCCATGAACTGAACGGCGCTAACAGTGACGTGCCACATAAGGATATTATTCCGAAATCTGAAGGTTTCATAAAGCACGATTTTGGCCAGTGCGCGATCAGGAGCGATGGTGTCATCTAGTTTCACGACGGAAGCGCAGATGTCATCGAAGCGAAGCAGTTTACTGTCTGTACAAGTAAACTTGGTGTGAACATTGAACACTGAAACCTATGTTCTCGTCATGATGTTGATAGGGACATGCTCAGCAAAGGATACCTTCTTTACGTGTTTGAGAACCATTTCGTTGTTGTTTTCACGGCCTCGTTGTTGGACCCATTAATCTGATCTGTCTGGTAAATTCCGTGAACTCCAAGAATGTCCAGCCTATGTCAAGTGTGTGCACATTTTTGAATGTGCACATCCATCAGGACAGCACTTTTTTTGGGTCCTTCGAGAGCGGAAGAAGTCAAAACACATCGTATATCCCCTATTTGATGGCATCCATTCTGTATCATATTGAGATATATATGTTGTCAGTACTTGATCCCTTGCTTACTGGTCTTACATAAATACTTTTTACATGGATGAAAGACGATTACGGCAGTGGGTAATCCAATTTCTTCCAAAATTTGATTTAAATGTTTTTGTCAAAAACATAGAAAAAATATTGTAACTGAACCCAATGAGCCATTACTTCTTGATAAGTCTGATAAGGTCATTATTTACCAGGTGGCGGAGAGAGCTCTTTTTGAGCTAGTCGCCGTGGATAACGGAATCTATATTACAATGTTTGCGACCCAAATAATATTTTGGATTATTTTTACTGTGTTTTTACATTGTTTTGCAAAAGAACATTGTTTCCTGCACCAGTGCGGGCAGCACAAAACAATCTTCCACACGGCAAAATGCGGCGGAAGTCAAATCATTCAACCAGACAAATTGCAACAATTTTTATGACTCGCTACATACGTGCGAACAGGTTTTTACCCGTGTCTACACTTTCTTTGAATTGCTAGAACGTGACCAGAAACGTATTTGAAGGGCACAACAATAAGCTTAGATCGATCCTTTCGTCTTTGAATCCTCACATCTATGACATTTGCAGAGGCTGAGGACCGCGTGCCCGGACGAATTCAACGTGCACAGATATGGTATTGTTGACTTGTGGAAAACTTGACCTCAAGACAAGTTTGTGACACCGGTCAAGGAATTAGAGTAAGTGGAGGTTTTATTCAAAGCTGAACGGAAGAAGCCGAACGTGAGTTAGAAAAAGTAATCATATAATGTATTGTGCGCTCTTCAATGGCGCCTTGTATGATGTATGATGAGGTGTAAAAAAAGAGGAAGAAGAGATAAAAATCCTACACTATTCCGACACCGCATTTGCACACGCTTAAAACAAGATTGAGCCAGGACTTCCGAGTTGAGATCGGCATATTGGAGATAGCGACGGAATACGGCGTCGTATGGAATTCAGTTGATGTAGTGGGCAGGGACATGTCCAACTCATTCTCGTCATTGTGCATTTAAAATTCGAAAAGTACGTACCTATTCTCCATTACTATCAAGATTCGATTTTGACTGTACCATCAAACTCGTCCACCGCTGGGTACAAGCGCTGCATGAAAGGCGTAAGCAAGCACCGAAGCGACCATTAGGCTGAGAGACTTGAGGAAATAATAGAGTTGAAGACGGTGGAGTATTCCAGTATATTTTCAGTAGAACGGAGGAATGAAGTCTGTGAGTCAGGGTTCAGGGTGCATCCTCGTTTACCCTTCTCCTATAGGTTCTATTCTTATAATTATGGTTTTCGGTCGAACTCGGAGAATTTGAAGATGACGGCCTGAAAGTCTGAAAGTTCGGCGATATGAACAACCCATATGGTCATATTCAAGGGTAGATGTAAGTGGCATTCTCTGCAACTGTCCTATCTACCTGCTCGATGTGCAGTTTTTGCAAATGCGCTCTGTTGGGTTTCCTCTAGTCCAGTATCGAACTTTCAGTATCCACTCACAATATACCAGAAAGTAGGATAATCTCTCTACAATTTCATCAAGCATGATGATGCTTTCTCCTGGTATCTCTCTGTCTTCTTTTTACGGATTCATGTCTTCTTGCATCTCACAATCCTTCATGGCATTACTCTAAGTTACAGGTGGCCTGCGGTGAGTCTTTTGTGCCATATTTGGGTGCTGGATCATGACGTCAACTGAACGCCTTTTTCTGGTCCTTGATGCTTATGCTCGATGTAGTTCTTCGTGTGTATATTCCCATCGCATATGTTCGCTGGTCATCTGCAACTGCTGTCACTTCTAACTTTTCTAAGTGAACTTTCATGACGGCGGATGCGCAGCAAGATTTGTTATTGACTGCCGAAAATTTTCGAGAAGGTCTTTGTTGTAATGAGTGGTGAATCCTGACAACCGGCACCTCCGGATCACCATGAATTTGTCATTCTGAGCTAATGAACTAATCCCCACAGCCATCAGACTAGAAGTCGCAACGAAACATCGCTTTCTGATAGAATGTTTTATTACACAATCACTACTACGGCCCCATGACCGACCGACGACATACCGAGGGAAGGCAAGAAGCTTGGAAGTTCCCACGTGGATTGGGATAAAAACCATTTGGAGCTGGATGGGCATTTCATTGTTCGACGAACTCTTGCATCTCTGATATGGCTCAAACTGTTGCAAATTCCAAAGCGTACCCCACTTTGATTGAGGTATATTAGAAGCTGTATAATGTCTGATGAACGCGTTGATAAGCTTGACAAGGTTGATCCCTTTGTGTAAGTTGTCTTGCTTAAACACCTAGCTTTCCCTATATCATTGGCCAAATCCAAGTCTTGCAGACGAGCAAAAGGTGCGGCAATCTTACTGCGGCTTGTTATTTTATATTCATCAAATAGTCTTATGTAGGGTCTCCATAACCGTTGGCAGTATGCCACCTATCTACATATACCTTTTTCCACCCTGACGTGTCTGTTAAGCCCAGATATTCCTGCCTACGCCACGGTGAGTCCCGGAGAAGTAAGCGGTTTCTTCCTTCGTTCAAGGCACCTTCTCTCAAAAGTCCAATCTTTGTGCAGATCTTCAAGATTCAATGCGTTGGTAGGTGTTGCCTCGAACATTATTCTCTTTGCGCCAGCACCTGATTATCATCATCCCACAGACTGGACTGGAGGTCAAATCGGTAACAATGACTGTGCGTCTTCCTCGATGCTTCTTTAGTGTTCCTGACATTCAGTTTTGCAGACGCCGATGATGTAAAAAACGTCGATCTGCATAAAGTTCATAACCTCTCTGGGCCAATTGGGGTAGAGGGTGCTGAACCAGGAGACTGTCTTGTCATCGAAATTCTTGACGGTAAGTGTCTCTTGGAGACATGATAGCAAACTCAACCGATCCGGACTAGTCGATTACTTTGAAAAAATGCCATGGGGATACACTGGCATTTTTGAACTTCAGAATGGTGGCGGCCTCTTCGGTGAGCCTCCATACAACAACTTTGTCTCCGTGTTCTCTCAACCGTAACCAACGTACAGCCGTGGAATTCGATAGCAAAGCTGCCAAAGCTATTTGGGATCTGGAAGGTGTCTATGCCACCTCAAGACATATTCCTGGCGTACGCTTCGCCGGCATCAGTCATCCTGGAATAATCGGGACTGCGCCTTCTGCTGAGTTACTCGCCAAGTGGAATGAACGTGAAACAAAACTAGTTGCAAAGACTCCTGACTCCGTGCCCCCTGTTGCGTATCTTCCTGATAGTCAAGGGGTATACATTGGCCAGGATATTTCCGAGGAGTTGAGAGCCAAAATCGCATTGGAGGGTGCAAGAACTGTTCCTGGACGTGAGCATGGGGGTAACTGTGATGTACGTTTGGTATTTGCATTTGGAATATCAATACATCACTTAAGCCTCGCATGTAGATAAAAAACCTTTCGAAGTATGTTTATGCCCGTTGTGTAGATATTCGTGTTCTCAAATGTCATCCAGGGGTTCGAGAGTTTACCTGCCAGTCTTCGTCCCCGGAGCCAACTTCTCTGTTGGGGACCTGCATTTTTCGCAGGGCGATGCAAGTTCATCCTCATGCACCATTCGGACCAATCTCTTGATACCTTATCTTCCAGGGAGAGATGACATTTTGCGGAGCCATAGAGATGGCCGGAATCGTAACGTTAAGAACCAGCATCATCAAGGGCGGTATCGAAAAGTTTGGACTATTGAATCCTATATTTTTGGTATGATCCTCTAACCTCAAAATGTTACTAAACATAGCCGACCTGCTGTAGCCCTCTCCAATCGATCCGCAATACGCCCAACAGGTTGTATTCGAGGGCATCAGTGTTGACATTCACGGAGATGGAAAACAGTACAGCATGGACGCAACAGTTGCCTATAAACAGGCTGCACTGAACGCTATTACCTACCTTGGGAAGGTGAGCCGATCACAGATCAAGCTGAGATACTGATAACCCTATTTCGTAGATTGGCTACAGTAAGATTGTTTCACACCTTACATTTGGCGGAATGATTGTGACATTTCTTTAGCACGTGAACAAGCCTATCTGCTCCTCTCAGCAGCACCTATTGAGAGTCACGTTGGCGCTGTCGTTGACTCACCGAACGCCTGTGTAACGATAGGCATACCCACTGCCATTTTTGATCAGGTTCGTTCTATTCTTGTGGTTTCTGGACGCTAACCGCGCTGCCACATCAGGACATTTTGCCCAAACCTGAAGGTTTGACGAAGCGTAATTTTGGTCAATGCGCTGTGAGAAGCGATCTAGTGATCTAGATTAGTTAAGGCCCAATTATTTTTGATTCCAATGTGATTGGCGTTGATAACGATGAAAGAGCTTCCTACAGTATATACAATCTGTACAAAACATGGTGTGAACCTTTGAATATCAAACGCGTATTCATGATAGTGATGCGGTCATGGGCTAAGCAAAGGATACCTTCTTACGTGTTTGAGAGCCTTCTGGTGTGATGGTCGGTTTACTTTCACTGCCGTCCGGTTTGTGAGTCCGATCGTATTGCCTCCTGAGTTTGGCCTTTTCTCTTTTATGTTGAGCTTGTCGTGCAACAAGTGAAGCCATCGTTTCTTTCTACCATAATGATTGCAAGTTAGCAACTTGCCGGAAGATATGGAGATGAAGATCATTCGTAGTTGTGACTCGTAACACTAACCAGCTTCATTTTTGATACTGATAATTTGGGTTTCCGATCAACTCCGCCAGGATGCCCAGCCTATGTGAGATTGACTGTATGAGCATCCGTTGTAACTCAGGGTGGCTATACCATCGATTCAAAGGCGCGCGCTCACGACTCACTTGTGTTTGATGATTCTTGGCAGTTTTAATCAATGTTTTGTCTTCCTGAGCTTTTGCTATAGAAGCTGCAAGGTCTAAAGCAGCCTACATGGGTGTATGGGATCACCATCGTATTCAAAGTACTGAAAACAAAACAACACACATACATCTTGGTTTAAAAATTGTTTGGATTGCTTCCCTTTTCCGATTGTGGGAGTTCTGCGTTTCTTCTGTGTGGCTAGTATATTCGTGACCATCAGAGGAACATGAGATGCCCCTGTCGAAAATGCACGATGATGTTGGTCTTTAGTCTCAAGTTCGCTTCTTGCTTATGTAATAATGCAAATTCGAGTGGAGGACGAAATCACTGATACCTCTCTTTCCATCACGTTCTTAAAAGAGTCTTTTTGTGTTCATCAATAAATGGAGTTAACATGATAAGTCTCAAGCACGTCGCAACAGTTATGGTGTACACCGCTCCATACCGGTCGTCTAGCATCATCTATACGTATGAGCAATAGCTCCGAGTGACATTCATGCGACCATCATGCAGTTGTCACCTACATCCTTTCTTCAAGCCTTTCAAGGTCGGTTTATTCTACCCTTTCCTGGTTATCCTGACGATGACTTGAATGCCTACATTTGTATCAAATTGTGTTTTGATGCCACGTTCGCAGGGACGTCATACACCAAATTGTCTTCGCGCCTCCCTCTTCCCCTGTAAGCACTGCAAAGGTGTTGAACACCCTCATGAACTCGATTTGATTTGATTGCAACCGTCAGACCTCAGTCGGTCAGGTATATAAACGCGAAAACTTTAGCAGGTAATTCTCATTCTCTCCTTACATTTGTCAGCTCATAGAAGTCTCGCGTAAGCCCGCAGAAATGTGCCGAATCCGCCAGTAAATAGCTTGTCTTTTATCGAATTTCTACACCATTCATCCTTTCTCACAGGGTCGCTAATTGCTATCGCCGTTGTGGACATATTTTGCAACTCGTAAGTACAGAACAGCAGTACTAGTTAACATCTTTCTCATCGCAGAGGCTGTAGCCTGACACAATGGTAATAGACGGAAAGATGATTAAAGCTTAGAGTATTGGGCTTAGTTCTCGACTTTTAAGGTTGTTTGCTCTAGCCCCTATTGCAAGTTCAGCCCCTATCATCCTCGAGACTGCCAACCTCCTGCATGCACTCGCACGTGTGCGCAATAGTGGGTTTCATCTTCCTTTTGCTCTCTCTGGATGCTAAAATTTTCCTTTGCTTTCTATCTCTTTTTTGCCGTATCTCATGACTCCCATCAATGTTTCATATTGTACAGCCGTTTGTTCCCCGAACAATACTGTACGATTATTCATCATTGACGAGATCATCTTTGACAAACTTTGAAATTTTTAGCCCCGCACATCGATGGTCTTTGCCCGAATTGCGCAGCAGCTGGAACATACGCACGCTACTAGAAATCTTGCTTCTTCCAGACAAATGATCCATTTCTATCTACAGTGTAGACAACCTATTGGATACGTTATCAAATGTTGATTCATATTTATGAGGATGCGTCTTGAACTCTTCAAGTCTCGCTTACGAGCTGCATGTACTTTCATTTGTGCGCCACGGGGTGTCCGAGGCAACAAATGATCCTGGAATTTGCTTCTCGTGTAATTGAAGGGTTGCCAGTCTCCCGGTATATTTGACAAAGTCGTGTTCAATCAGTGATTGATTTGTCACCGAGTTGAGCCAAAAGCGCTGGTGTGCACGGGCGAGCCATACTTTCGTCAACACACCACTTTTATGGTCAATATACTGAGCAGTACTCGATCTCTTTTAGGATGCTTCGGGAGCCTTGAGAGATATCCCAAGGATGCGTTCTATTTATACGCCCTGGGAATTGTATGTAATCGAACTCTGTCAAAAGTTGTTCAATTCTGGGTGTGCGAAAGTCGCGGAGGATGTAAAATTGTTAGGCGAGTGGTCACTGCAGACATTTATGAGTATTTTCCTCGGAAATACTGGAAAAGGAACACAATATTCCATGTCAAATGGATCCATTATTGATGCGAAGATTTTTCAGCTATGCTGGCTAATAAGAGAACGACAGGTTTAAAATTCTTTTCCCGCCAGAATGGGTGCGATTCGAACTTGCAGTATTGAGCAGTGCCGGAATCTCAACATTGACCTCGGATATGCCGGACAGAGAGTGAACTGAAACCGTAACCCACCTAACAAGCGAGTGAAGGAAGAAGACAAAGCAATTCATTACCATCGCAACTATCACATTGCACCATCCAAAATCACAGTTCACGAATTTGAACGCCACGGTAATACAGTCTCAAGTATAGCAAATTCAACCCGCCATCGTCTCCTGCCAATATGTACCATCTGCAGGTACTTTCAGCTCCCATTGGCTCTCTAATATGATTTTATCATTCGCTTCGACGGTCGCCTTCCACGCGAATGTTCCCTCTCTCTCCCCTCCCTTGCCATCAGCTTGCTTCTCCCATGCAACTGTCCCAACCATCTGACCATCTTTGAGAACAACGACATCTTCTCCATTTTTTGAATTTGCCAGACCCTCAGGCTTGCGCAGGATGACCCTTGCACGCTTATCGTCTACCGTCGGAGCCGCTTCACGCACGATGACATCCGAGAGCGCAAAGCCATGTTTGTTGTCAATCGTGATCAATGTAGTGTATGTCGTGCTGTTCTGCGCCTCGCTAAATGGACCCATTTCAGACTTGACTGTGCGTGCTGTGCGCGAGTACGTGACTTTCGTCGCAGCGTCATCACCGAGCGTGCAACGAAAATCTTCGCCGGTGTTTACATCCTAGAGAGAAGTTGAGATAGCTGTATGTCTATCATGGTAAGTAGTAACGGCACTTACGCTGATAGAGGTTTTGGAAACGTAGCTATCATCGAGTATGACGCTGACTGGGCCTGCAAGAAGTCTGTACTCACTACTGTTTTTGACTTGGCACTATTCGAGTCGATGATGAACATATATTCTCTTCAATGTATTTCTGAAGAAATTTACCTGCAGATATACCCTAGGGTCGATTCTGGGGATCACAATGTAGGAAATCTTGGCTTCAAATGGAAGAATGGCAACAGAAACCTGGTGCTCGATGCCATCCGACGGAATGGTTGACCTTCCAGTGATCGAGAAGAATACTGCAACTGGCGTCTCGTTGACAAAGGTCATAGGTTCCGTTGAGATTCCTATGGCAGATATCTCCTCGAATGTGTCGTCCATCTTCAGGGGCGAAGTTGCATGCTGTGTAGAGGTGCCCAATGCACCAAACAATCCTCCTCCGAAACTTTTGCCTGGAGCTACTGCTGAGGCAGCTGAAATAGAGGCTCCTGGGGGAGCCTGTACAGAAGAACGTGCTCCAAACAGCGGAATGTGGTTGTTTGATGTCTGGGATCCTTGAAAAAGTGACGCCAATGCATTGGCTTGAGGAATCGATCTGGCGCCTCCACTCCCATTCACACCATCATTACTATTAAATATCGACTGCTGCTGCTGGCTGTGGAGAGTAGGAACGTTGAAACCCTCGCGTTTCTCTCCAAACAGACTTCTTCCTGGACCAAAGATAGCTCTTGGTCGGAGTTTCACCGGGATGAGTTGTGGGATGCTTTTGGCGACAGTGTCAGAGGATATTGTGCTAAGCGTCAGCGAAGCATTAGTCCAGTCTTCACCAGTGCTCTGGACGACCCGCGCACGGTAATGGAGTGCCACAGCGGAGGATGGTTTCCCGTTTTCAGTTTTTGCGTGCAACTCGTACGTGGGTGTCCAGAAAACATTACTGACAACTAGTCAAATAAGAATGTCGAGTTAGCAACCTACTTTTGGAAAACAATTAGGTATACATACTGTACGTTAGCTTGAGATTGACAGTGCTAGAGTTATCGGTGCCTAAAATGATGGTAACTTCGCCTCGAACATCCCCTTTCTTCGAGACGGAATTTTCAGTCTCTCGCTCGATCTGACGATCAAGAGCAATAATCTTTTCATCGAGCTCAGTTATCTATGAATACCCATGAATACTAATGACTACGGAGAGGGAAATTAAAGATTTTACGTGGTTTAGATTTTTACGACCCTGCTCGACAAAGCTTTCGAGGAATGCGCTCATCTGGGTGGGTGGAACATGTTCACTCGACAACGATTTAGCATAGTTCACAAGGAGGTCGGCTTCGTGCTCTCTGACGCGTTTCTCACTTTCAAGAGCATGCTTCTTGACTTTAAGCAAGCGGATGATCTCTGAAGGACTGTCTGATGCATAAGACGTGTCTTTGCCAAAATCAATGGTACAAACGACATCGTATAGACGGGCTTCTCCGAGCCCAGAGACACGAACCGAATGTGTGTCAATAGAACTAGAAAGCCCTCTGATCTCGACTTTGGTCTGACCAGCCTTCATGTATAATCAATGAACGCTGAAGCATCGTGAAAACAATCAATTACACACCTTGAGATTCACAGAGAATTGCCGAACGACTTCTGCCTTAGAGGATTTAAAGATGGTCACCGACTTGATAGTGTCATCAGCTGCACTAAGTCTGAGAATAGGAGTAGTGGGGGTCGACATGAGTCAAAGATGATTGTTAATCTACGGTAGCGATCAATGACAGACGGCGGTTCCGTCATCGTGACAGCAACGCATTGGCCACTGTGCAAGTCCAAATTAGATGATTACAAGAAGCTGAGACCCTAACCCTATCTCTCAAAAAAGTCCTTCGAACTTGCACATGGTGCGATTCAAGGTAAGTTTGTCCGTGTCTCCTGCCTGTCGTAAAATTCAACCTTTCATAAGAATCGTTGGTTTCTTGTAGAACTCATACCTGTCGGTCAAATCAATGTTCCAATTCTCGAAGGAAAACATATATGGGCTGCGATGAAACAGAGTGTCATCAACAATTTCGGTGACACGGGTTGGGGATCTGTCGGGCTCTCTTTAACAGGTATGCCGTTTTAAGTTGTGTACAACGCGTCTGATTCTGCTATAGTAAAGTATTACTCGCCAACGACGAACATATGCATCATAAGGGTTGCGAGAGACCATTACAAGATTGCGTGGGGCTCCATCACTCTGTTATCTTTCATCGAAGGAACACGGTATATTCCGCATGTTGTCCATGTCTCTGGTTCGTTTGCTGTTGGCCAGTTTCAAGTCATATTGATGTTTTCTAGGAACTATCAAGCACGCACAACTAGCGGCTATTGCCCATAACCGTGAAATTGTTGCTCGTTATCGAGCACAAGCAAAAACGCCAGGTTTGGGGAAAGTTTTATCATTAGTATTTCCACTCATTCAAAACTGTTCTAGCTGCTTACCTGGATACTTTTGAGTCTTACCTTGAAAGCTCCTCAGTCGAGATAGCTGCTCTGCATGATTGACACTATTCAAGTTTGTCAGTATGTCTTCATTCCATGAAGTTGTTCTATCAAGACCTGATCATCGGCTTTGAAAGATCATTCGTGGCTTGATGACGAAAACCTGGTCCGCCAGCCTTGGCGGCAACTGTATTCTTTGGATTTTACATCAAAGAGCTGCAATTCAAGGCTATAACAGTCTTGGCCGTTTCTGGCAGCCACAACACTGCAAGTTAATGATGGTCAAGACCTGCACCGCGTTGCAGATCCTCCCTTCTTGATCGGTTTCTGAGCTTCCGATACACTCAAATCATGAACGATATCTCCAACTCATCAGAAAGTATCCAAATTGGCGTGTTGAATGACCGCACTTCAGACCGTTCTATAGAATGTATCAATCATCGGCAAGGATGTGGTGTCATCGCAATTGGTTCTCCTGTGTCAATCCCAAATCCCCTGATTTTGGCAGTGTATTTATCGAATTTGAATCTCAAGCTCTACAGCGATTCGTTGATGAGACAAGTCTGGTAAAGGAGCAATCAAAGCACCGACTTTGGCCTGATGTGAAACTTATGGCTTAGAATGTGATGCAGGTCTGTAGACATCTCCTCGGCAACCTGATCTTGAAATTTTTATTTCATCAAAAACTTTTCTGTGAGGTAAGGCTTCATAGCCGTGCCAACTCGGACTTGAAGGACACGGATCTTGCTGATCTATACCGCGATGGCAATGAAGGTGCTCAAAATCAACAGCCACTCAACAGCCACTTTTCCACTAGAGATTGAAAGAAATCATAAATAACAACTGGCTGGACGACCTCAGTGATGCTCATTTCCTGTCCACCTTGAAATGTGTACGAAGGCGGACTCTAAAATCTAGCCCCCACAGACTGGGCATTTCTGAGAAGATAGAGGGCGTTCTGGAAGGTCACATACCTATTCTGCGTACTTGGCCGAGTATTTTGAATGCATGTACATGACGTCCCACAAAACGCCGCTGTTGCTAACGGAATAACACGATCGTCACTTTGCAGTGTAGTTCAAGAATTTTGCTTTTTGGGCCGATGTTAACCTGGCCATTGAGGGCTCTTGGATCGTTCCAATGTCGACACCGACGATTTCGTAAGAAACGGCTTACTGTCGTACCGTGTTTCAGGCTTCAAGCTACCTGGGTCTGCCGGATAAGTTTTTTCACCCCTTTCGCTCTGGAGATGGGTGTCATCATATGTAGCGTGGAGTCGGCCGGACCAAAGGTTTATCCAATCAATGCGGCGCCCCTACTCCTTCAAGATCACATAAAATGCTTCTTATCAATTTATCGATTGCTTATGAGACGACACGCGTTTGAAGTTAAATGGCCGGTTTGGTTTGGACAAAGAGTCAATACCACCTCTTCCTGTGAGTACTCGTATGTAACCATAATGTGTAGCTCGAGTATTTTCTTGTGCTGTTTACAGCGCCATTGTAAGTGATGCCCGACCTGTGAGATGAGCAATTCGCAGGGGATCCATATTGAAACAGATGGGTATGATGAAAAATAGTCCAGAGGTAATCACTGCTGGAGCCAGAACCTGTTTCAGGTATGACAAGGGTCCAGGAAACCTGACGTCTGTTTTTTTGGCCAGCGTTGTACTAGAGAGAGACACCTTCCTTTTTTTGAAGACTTTTTTTAACCAGAAATTGGCATGTTGGAAATGGCATAACATTTTCCTTTCTCAGTCTTTCCCAAGGAAACACTATTGAATGTCAGCGGTGAACACGAGTACGGGGACATGTCCTTGAGATGAAAGATGCAGTTGGCTTATAGAAAAAAGGGCAAAAAATAAATGATGAATGTATGGCATGTAATCCACAACAATGCGCAAAGCGACGGAAAAGATTACTTTTTTCTGATTCCACGTTTCTTGTATAGAGTATTACTCGGAGAAACTGACCCTTAATCAGTGACTTTTCTTTCACTCAGTGGCAACACCCTTGAATGAGAGTCACATTATACACATAGATAACGTCATTTCTATCATGAGATATCTAGACTCTACTTTGGCCTCCTTATTTCCGCAACTTCTAGCGTGGTAGATGTCAACATAATATCTTGTAATACTTTTTAGTATGAAGTCAATGCGCCACAAATTGCTTCATTCTGTCACACTTCCGCAAGCTACAAGTCGGAAGATTATTGCCCTCAGATACACATAGTACGGTTAATACTTTAGTCCTGACTAAGTATGTAAACTTGGTGTTTGATCAGCTTCTACACTGTGTTTAGAAGAACTTCTCTCCCAGTCTTTACGACAATCGGGTATTTGTTTCTTCCCAGAGTGCATACCTTTTTCAGCATGTGGATAATGCGAGAAGACAAGTGGCACAACTTGATCACGTCTTATTCACATGAGCCATCCAATGGCTTGTTGTTTCCCCATTTGAGATTGTTTTGCTCACATGGTTTCTCAATAGCGCCTGTAGCTACCACCGAATCCGCCTAATTAGACATGGAATATGATCTATACTCCACGCCTAATCAGGTGTTGTCAGCTCAAGTCCACGCTTCCTTCAATAAACACCTATAATTCAGGCCCAGGCACCATTCGGAACGGTCTCCGACTAGTATGCTCAAATTCAAGTCCTGATTTATAGATCTTTTATTGAAGGAAGCGTGGACTTGAGCTGACAACACCTAACTAGGGGTGGAGTATAGGTCATATTGTGTCTAATTAGGCGGATTAGGTGGTAGCTACAGGCGCTCAATAGATGTTCATCGTCTATTTAGTCCACTCTTATGGACAAGTTGTATCACTACTGTCAGCCAATGTGCTCTGTAAGGCACTCAAATCTCACAAATCACTACCATGGATCGCGCCAAGGTGTTCGTTGATTCACTGACAAGAGATTTCATTGAATTGTAATATTTCCTAGGCTCTCCCGAAGGCATCAATCTATAATCATCTTAGGCAGTATATAAACCAGTGAACAAGCACATTTACAGCTCAGCGCAAGACACCTTCACATTATTATCTGCTAGATTGTCATGTCAACCAGGCCGATCCTCACCATCTCAGCGAGATATATCTGGGAGCTCGTTTTCGACTACGACAATAGCGGAAACACAGGTAGGAAATGCTTACAATGTTTTGTCACAATTCAATGACGAACCATCGTTCTAGGAGAGATTGTCCACACCTTTGAATTCAGTAAATCCGGGTCGTACACCTCCACGACATTTAACGAAACCGTCGCCTCGGAAGCTAGAAGGGCTGCAGAATCAGGTTCAATGGATATCCAATCTGGTACATCATATGGTCCCATTTTCGCCAGTGTACAAGCAGGATATTCAACAAGCAACGAGGTCGAGAACATGCTCCAGAATACGACCAAGGAGCAGTCAGAGCAAACCGTAACCTGGTCCACGGAAGAGACCCGTAAATGTGAGCTTGTTGTTCTAGTGGAGCAAGTTCAGAGAGATCATTCCGTCAATTCTCCGCAGACACAATTGGCGCGCACAGCAGGTTGATTCTATACCAGCGCCATTTCTCTGGGCCTGGGATGATTGTTCAAGACTCAGCCCTTCGCACAACCTCGATTCCGCTTACCGCAGACGAGCTCGTGGAGGAGGTTCTGATCGATTTGGAATTGGAGCCGAAGAGCTTCATCAGCGATATAACAGTATGGCGCGTTTCCAGTAAAAGTGTTACTGATGACCGATTATTGTAAGGTTGTCTATGCAGACCAAGCAAGCGATGCGCCAGGGGATCGTGTCCGAGAATGGTTTGGGGGAAGCGACGACATCAATTACGGCTTTGGGGGGAAGTAAGTGCCAGACAAATGAAGACTATGAATGAACCTCAATAGCAGCGTTGACCAGGTTTGTATGGCTTCTGCCCACATGGACAAAACAAGTCTCTCAGGCCGTGACCAATTTTGATCTCGTTGTTCAACCCGAGGGGGATCCGCGATTTGATGATCTTGCCGCCGGTGCCGGTGGTGATTTTCGCTATCTGATTCCTGTCAAACAGAGCAACCAGAGTTTGGTCATCTCTAAGCTCACCTTGGCTCGTTCGGACTCCAACTTGGGAGATATACCCAGCCTGATCTGGAGTGGCCTTCCTCAAGGAGCAACTGGTGATATCAATGTCGGCAGGAAGGGCACCTTTCTTTACTTGGTGTGGGAGTTGCAGAGGGCTTATGAGGTCTAAATGTCGCGTGAATCCGAGTCTATGCTGGACTCTGGACTGATTTTGTACTATAACGTCCGTACGTCGTTCTTGTATTATGGACTATTCGTACCTTCAAATAGACGTGTTATCTATATATGCGAGCAACCAACCAGCTGTCAAGCATATGACTATGGTTCAATTTGGTAAAGAGGCACATTTCTGACGATCTGTGGACTGGAGTAACAAGATCATGTTGAACCTGAGCAACCTGAAACAATAAATGTATTCTGACGTCGAGGTTCTAAGAAAATTACATACAAGTCAACAGGGCAGATGGAATTCAAAGCTTAAAGCTCGAAGGCCGACAAACACTACGGATCCAAATATGTATTGAGATGCCCGCTCATGACACTATCATGACACTAATATTTCATGTTGAAATGTCTTCTAGAGGCCATGATAAAACGATTCAATACTGATATCAAGTGATAATGAACGTTATCAAAGCCAATAATTGAATACATGCGATGGATTGGCGGATGTAAAACCGAGATCGCTTGATAGGGCTGATCCAGCCATCAAGCAGATTCCTTTCTGCCGCCGTTGCGGCTTACAGTACTCTATACAGGGTGAGGCGAGGTGAGTAAACGAGATCCAACTGGAAAAAAGAGTGAGGGCCTTGTGAAGGGACAGCAAGCAACTGAATTTAGGTACCTAGAAGACACAGAAAAAGAGTGAGGCTACGACTACGTAAGTTCTAGGTCTATATGCAGACAAGCAAGGAAGTGCCCACAGCCTCAATGTGTGTCGTGAAGGGACAGAAAACAACTGAGGCTGAGAACGAACTCCGACGGGTTGTATTCAGTTATCTAAAGGGAGATAGTCGAGATAAAGGGTCTCTTTCACCCTCGGTTATTTTCGTATCTTCTCTCTAGGTTGATGCGTGAACATCGCGACTTCGAGTTCCTTCACTTCATGGTTTAGTGAAAACTTTGTTTTAACTGCAATAACAACCCAAAAACTCAAAATAGTTTGTCCTCTCGTATCACACCTTACGTAACCCCAATTTCCCATGAATTAGATTGGCACAGTATCCCTGAAGAACGTCGTCGTGGAAATGATCGTGCCCATGCAAGACATGGATTGTCCTTTTTGTAGTGACTTCAAAGACGGTATGCTTGAAAGCTTCGTCCGTCATTTGTGGCTGGGTAGGCCACACGATACGTTGAAAGAAATGAAGGGGTTCTTCAACTTCTCGAGGTGATAGGCTTGCATCTATGTCAACAGTGCCTTGAACCACTGGTAACGAGGGGTAAGACTTCAATCGCTCATCATGACTTTTTCCGCATACCCGGACGTAGAAGGCGAAAGACTCTGTCAAAACTATCCTCGTCTATGTCTGCTAGAATGTTTGCTTTTTGCTCTCTGATTTGTTTGTAGACACCGAGGACAGTGATCAGGAAACTGATGGACCTTTCAGGTTCTTCGTGATATCGACTTCGAGGACTCGTACCGTGTATATGAAACCTCAAGCTTGGTGTTATGGAATTCAACAGCTTCTTTCTCTGTGCAATCCCCTCGAATGGAGGCAGCAATGGTACTCGCGGCGGAAAGGCTCCCATTGAAGGCAAGGTGAACACCCGTAGAAAAGAGTGGATCGATGAACGCTTCTTTCTCATTAAACTTGATTCAGTATAGTATTTTCACAATTATACTCACCTCCAGCATCACCAACGATGCGATAACCAGGACCCGCATAACAACAAGCCGAGTAACTGTAGTCGGCGGTAGATTTGACTTGGCTGGTCAGCTCAGCCTTATCCAGGAGTTGCATAAGACCAGGGGCTCGAGCTAACTGGTCAATATAGAGTCTCGTGATTGAATTATCACCATCTTTAAGCAGGGCTTTTTTCTGCGCATAAAAATCCTTGGATATGACGATTCCAACAGATGTGGTCCCATCATGTAAAGGAATATGCCAGGCCCAACCAGTTTCATCTATAATATCAACTACTCACTAGGTTTGTCAATGTTGATGTTGGGTATCTACTTGCCTGCCAATGCCTCGATCCAAGGTGCATTTTCTCGATCCGTTCCTTGTGCATATCGAATTCCTCCTTTCCAGTAACCCCAAAAGGCCATATTCCTCAGGGAATTTGTGAATCGCCGATTCTTCAAGTATTTTGTGGATAGAATTCCTGTTCTACCGGAAGCATCGACCAGGTATTCAAAATGGATTTCCTCTCTTTTGCTATCTTCAATTTCATAGATGGCAGATACAGGCCGTTCGCCGGAAAATTTGATGTCAACAACCTTGGTTCCTTCAAAGACTCTGACTCCCGAAGCGGAAGCATGGCGCAAGAGAAGCTCGTCGAACTGAGAGCGAACCTGAAGGTGAAAATTCCAGCTTAGCCTTGTCGTCAGCAAACAGGAACAGAGCATCTGTCGCACCACATTCCACGCAATATTTTCAGAGTCTAGTTCAACAAAATTTGCATCTTGAAAACAATATACCAATCAATTATGACCTCTCCCATGGAATATATCTTACAGGCTTCCCGAATATCTTGTTTAAGCTTGACCGCACCTCCAGGCTGAAAATTCGCAATTAAAGGAAGGGACACAAAAGGCCTACGTGAAGTGGTTTACCTTGATCAAGAACCCATGATTCTTGATGAGTGCCTCGGCACCAATGAATGCTAGAAGATAGCGGCACGACGGAAGTATGGTTTCGCCTACGTGGTAGCGAGGGAAAACATCGCGTTCGAGAAGGGTGACGTCAAACCCATCTTGTAGCCAGATAAATCAGTTGAGGTTGGTATGAGCGCGAATGTAAGCTTGCCTCTTGCCAATGCAGTAGCAGCATAGGACCCAGCAGGACCTCCTCCAATGACCAAGATTTTTGTGGAGGTGGGCTATTAAAACCTGAGGGACTTCATCTATGTAGCGTGACACAAGCAACAGCTTACTGGCGTCGAAGACTGAACCATGTTGGACATACTGGGGTGAAGCACGAATAGTCCATGCTTTTATACAGTAGGCCATTCTTTTAGTTTGTGCTACGGCTTTCCTTTTAGTTTGTGTTACGATTTTACATTAATCTGTCGTCAAAAGTTCGGGTTTTCTAGATTGACAGCACACCCTAATCCTCTTCGAGACTACTCCAAGTTGATAGAATTACCGGTAGATGAGAGCAAGCCAAGAGAGCAAACCAGATGGAGCAATATGTCGGACAGTTACTATCACCTTCCAGATCTTTTTTTAAACAGTTGGACATTTCGTACTTGTTCCAGATCCATAAGAATCTGATTTTTTCCACGCTCTTTTAGCTTTAACCATACAACTACTTATGCTTATGTACGTTACGAGATCTAGAATAGATCGAGGTTTTTCACCTGACTCCATCGGCCGTGAACTCAGATCTCCTTTTCCTGAGTGATTACTGCGGATGGATCTGATTGGAAATACCCTTTCTCGGGGCTAGGAGTCCCGGATATGCCTGTCAGAAAAACCGGGTCCTGGAGTTACATAGTAACATTGTCGGAATATAAAGGTTAATGTCGATGTACTCAGATGTCGATCGTCTCAGACCAGGTCGATGCAGATATTCTGGAACACGGACTACACCATTCTTACTATACAAAATCTAAAGTCTGGGTTGCCGGGACAACATTCACATGATAATACAATCTTTCTTTTTCTTTGCGCTTGCAAGCTTCTGACGCTCCTTCTCTGCACGAGTCTGCAGCTCCTTCTGCTTCCTCTCTGCTTCAATCCTCTGTTGCGTCTCCCTCATCGCGGAACGCTCTTCCTCCGCCTGCAGCTGTCTCGCCAGCTCCGCACTGTCAGCGCAAATGCAAACGCCATCAGAATCATAATCAACGAAGAATGAGGAAAAGAAACACGCACTCGGACAATCCGGCCCCGCCACCCGTCGTCATTCGATCTGCCTCGTCCTGCGCATGTTGAATATCCCTTGCCAGATCCTCCGCTGTTCGTCCCGCCCAGTCCCCACCCGCAGGGCTTGCGCGGACAAAAAAAGAGTCGACGAATACGCCTGCGGATCCGTCAACATCCTCGATGCGTTCCCAGACGACCGACGGTTCATAGAGGAACACGTGGTCCGATGCAAGGGAATATAGGGCGTGTTCTGAGGACTCAACTACGACAGTGGGAGGAGATTGCGGAGCAACAGGCGCAGGCGCGGTCGGTTGGGTCGATGGAGCGCGTGATGGTATGTCATAATCGTTGGGGTCAATGTAGGATCTTGGAGCGGCTGTCGGGCTGTCAGGGAGTTCGAGGGGGGTTGGAACGTTGTCTGGTGTGTCTGACGCGGAGAGGACCGGCGAGGAAGGCTCAGGGGTGTCCCTGGAGTCTGCGCCAGTGACCGGAGATGCTTGCTTAGTCGTGTCATCGAGAACTTGCCAGTCGTCTCCTGATTTGTAGAGGACGGAGAGGTGGGAGCTGCGGAAGAGTGCAACGAGGGCACCTGGTTTGAGGGTTGAAGCGAGGTGGAAAAGACCATGATAGGTCATCTGAGATTGGGTGTTTTCGAGGAATTGACGAATGATGGATGCTACGGTCACCTGTGAGATAAGACACATAAAGGTAACGAAGAAAATGTTCACCATTGTTAATCTTCCGATGCTCTGCATCTGTCCAGTCCTTGTCCCGTCGTCTGTGAACTGGGGCAATGTCCCCCTCTATAGGAACCAATAAACCACCGGTTATGTGATCCACCTCAGCGATCAGCGCCACCGCGCTGTCGTAATCCTCTGTGTTCTCTTCACGCATTGCTCTTGCTTCTGGTGAATCAGGATCAACGAGCCAACCGTGTACAAGGTCAATGCCAACTTGGGAGAAGAGCAGAAGCTCCCCACCAGCTGTCGTGTTAGCTGGCTGGAAGGATGTGGATGATGTGAAAAGAGGATTTAAATCGAGACCCTCTACGACAATGAATAAATAAACAATTCCAAAAACACAATGTCAAACGGAAGTGCTTACTTTGAGTATGGGGCATAATTGAGAGAGCATCCGAGATGTCAACGTTCGGAGAATGTCGAAGCAGATATTCTGCGACGCGCTGCGACAGGAACTCGTACGAAACAGTTGTACGCGTTGGAGGCTCGATGATTATGTTTCCCCGCATGATTAGGATGTTGCCTGCATTAGATACGATCGATTTTCAGAGGAATTAGACGGCCCTTGTGGTCGCACAATAATATCTAGACGAACATATTGCAATGAATGAGCATGGGCTATCAATGCATGTTAGATGTCAGGACAAGAATCATAAGATGCCAGGTCATACCCATTGAAATTCTGTGTTATTATTTGGATAGTTTTACCCTTGAATGTAATCGTCTTGAGATACCAGACGTCTGCCCGTGAAGATTGAAAGGTGGGTACTTGTGAATCTGCCATGAGGCGGAAAGAAAGCGTTGATATGAAGTGGTTGGAAAGGTAAGAAGCGGATATTTGGCAGTGTTGATGCCGTAGTCCTATTCACCTCGACCAGGTTTCCCAAGAAGTCGGCCTTTTCTATCTTTGGGATGTAATTTATCGCGCTGCTATCATTTTTGACGCGTGAAATACGTGGATAAAGCGCTAGCGCACGAGCTGGCGCATACTGATTCTTTTATCATCTCTTCGTCGGTGAAGTTGTGTGGATTGCAAGGGTTAAAGACGTGTTTCATCTGACTAGGCGGCGTCTAATACTTTCAATCAATAGACCTCTTATACATCGAAGTGTAGGTAGAGGGTTTCTGTGAAGACTATGGATGCATCGAGGCTAGTTCTTGTTGACGGTGTTCTTTCAGGCATCATTGCCTCGAAACTCAGATTAAATCTTGAATCTTGTATGTGAGGCAGTCACCATAAGTTTCTTGATATCCGTGTAGCACTATCCTCATACTTTTGGCGTTTATGAATTCCCCAAATAGGTTACTGAAGAAAGGCAATCAAAAGAAGGTGGTGAAGGCAAAATTTCCACAAGCCCTCTTAGTTTGAATCTGAAAGCTCCATCGACGTTTCCAACCCTCCTGTGATCTGCTCTTCAGAAAAACATCAAAGATGTGCTTTGGGTGGTCATCCCTCAATCGATCACTTATGCATGCAAAGCTGGACTATTGCGGCTTAGCTTTGCAAACCTCGAAGCACTCAGGACTGCTTTCGATTGCATTAGTGGATTCAGTGCCCAAGTACTACGCGTGGCGCCCTTTTCACGTATTAACTGAACTGGATGGTCTGAGAGGGGATATCTTCTAAGGAAGCGGTCGAATGAATGACTGAAAAAGAACAATGTAGGTAGCCGCACATCTCTCAGACCAATGAAACCAATAAGACTGAACAAGTCATTGTAGATCTCCAGACAACTTTGATAGACATGCAACCTTAGACAGAGTCAACTCGACTTGTCACGAACTTGGACTTTCACCCAGGACATCAGAGCTTGAACTGCGAATGATAAGATATAAAATTCTACTATGAAACTCATGCATCTTTTTTTTACACGTAGAAAACCAACGCGAGAGTCGAGAGGGCAGTAGCACCCAGCACGGCATAACCAGAACTGTAGCATCCTTTCACCGTCATGACTAGAAATGAAGAAAAAAAAGACATGAGCTATGAGATCCGAAAGACTTCCATGATAGGACGTACATTTGCCCATATCCCAAGCAAGATGTCTCAGTCCATTGAAGGAGTGGAACGTGAACGGCAGTGCAAGGATAAACTTGCCACCGTATTTGACAGCATCAGGGAGGCCCTTGACGAATTCAATGACGTGGGTGCTATCGAAGGTGGTGGGCGCGACGAGGTAGGCGAGAGAGAATCCGTAGAGCACTGAGGCGCGGTCAAGTTTGAATTGGTGTTACATCAGACACGCACGTACAAACGCTGAGAGCGACTCCAGTGGCACGATTGAAGATGGAGGCAATCCAAGTCAGCTGAGGTTGATAGATGGTGAAGTGAGGACTAGATGGGCGGTTCAAGCGCTGCTTGTTGAGAATCTGCATAGCTTCCGACACCGAAGCCGAGGTAGTCTGCACAGTTCTGTTTCATTCACGCACATCTTTATGAGATTTTCTGTCGTAATGCTCATGAATCGCACTCACCGTTTTTGCAAGACATTTCGCAAGACAACCTGATTCTTCACTGCATGAAAATAGAAATTTCAGAGTAACAAACTTGACAAAACATTCTACGCACAGAGACGAGGTGCAAATGTTACCCTG
>JAGGAU010000051.1:0-60135 GCA_017657275.1 Termitomyces sp. T108 | reverse complement strand
GGATGAAGCCTTGAGTTGGCCCTACAAGGCCTTAACCGAACGAAGTGAGGTTGAGGCTGGATCCAAGCCTTGAGTTGGCCTTGCAAGGCCTTAACTGAACGAAGTGAGGTTGAGGCTGGACCAAGTGGACCAAGCCTTGAGTTGGGGGGGGTTTGGGGGCAAAGCCCCCAACAAGCTACACAAGGCCCGTGCCAAAGGCATGGGTTGCGTAGCTCATTGGTTTGAAGGGGGGTTATCAGTTATAAGAGTCATCAGTTATAAGAGGTTCAACCTGTACATCAGTGAGCCAATTATTCTGAATGTGTCAGGGCTTATTCAGGACCCAGTGGTTAGTGTGGGGTTAACAATAAACAAAGGCCCAATGTGAATACACCATTGGGGATCCGGTTGGGCTGAGGTTTTGATGTCACGTCGTCACTGCCACGGCATCTGAATTCAATCAGTGACTCTATGTGACATTGAAGTGACTATTTGGTCACTGGGCTAAAGTGACAACATAAAACCGACAGTAACTCTTTGTTCATCGTTAGCCCAGGCTTAACCTGCACTGATCATAAGCCCAACCGGGTCCCATCACGCCTTCAAAGTAAGGCAGCCAAGGAAACATCACCGATATGCCCATAGCTATTAGTTAGTGTAGCATTAAAGCATCATGATGACAAACGTCGCCAATGATGCAATCCAGAGTCAGCATCTCCCTTCTCACGAGGAGTTCTCTATTCCAAGAGTTGACCACTTGATCTGTGGATGCGAGGGCGAGGTTGTCATGATATTTCTTGTATCAGTCAAGGGTAGAGATCATAAGGAACATCCAGGTTTCGGCCATGGGTGTTGAAAATTTTATCATCAATCGCAAACTAGTACTGTCAATTTCGAATGGGATTTCCAATTAGGATAAGTGCCATTGATGTCCCTGTACTTCTGAGAATTAGTGACAGTTATAGTATAGGTTTGAAGAGTATACCTGGAAATTGGACAGCCCGTGTATCCGCACCTGCCCTCATGGCGGTTGCCAGACCGGGACTGAGAGCCTACGAGACAACGATTCAATCCTCAGTTACTGTCGCGACGATAGGAAGCAATTGAGTTGATTATACCTACGAGACAGCGATTGACTGTATGTGGGTTGAGATACAATAGCAAAGAGACCACGAAGAGACAGGCACTTACGTCCTCGGATACTGTCGCAATGATAGAAAGCAACTGAGGATGTAACGCAACGTCGACGCGTATCTAAGGTCCAAATACACGTGACCATGCAGCAAACTGACCAACTCGGTTATCGACCACTCAACAGCGGTATAAATCTCTGCAATCAATAATTAGGATGACTCAGGGGTTCAGTCGCCGTAGATCATTGTTGCCATTGCGGCAGATACGAAGTGGCGTAAGAAGACAAACTTTTTACAACAGAGTCCTCCACTTTCGCGAGCGCCATGAGAGTAATCATCAATCACATTACTGGGTTCAAGAATGAATGAATGGTCTTCAATAATTCGCCAATCCAGGGAACCCGAATTTAGCAGGGGTGTTCCATAGAGTTGAAATTTAAAACCATGTTAGAAGCCCCAAGATGCCAGAAGTTTTTGGACATAGCTAGCATGATTAGGCAGCAACATGATGATCAGTATTAATTGTGCTCGTAGAGTCAGTCAACAAGTCAAGGGCCTAGTTACACAGGGGGTTCTTGGTGATGCAGGACTTTTTATATAAATGTATCTCAGTGGAGGTCTCAAACGGATGGAAGAGTGAGTATTCGAAAGAGAGATGACTTTCGCTGGAATCGCCCGACCAGAATAATTTCGACCAGCAGAGAATTCAGAGTAAGACAGCTGGATCCCCGATCGTCGAGAGTGCGACCAAACTCGTTTCGACTACTCGTCAGTGCTCTTGGGAGGATGTTTCTGTGACATTCGAAGTGTCATCAAAGTTGCCGAGGATCACGGGTACACGTACGGTGAGTAGACTACAAGCGGGGATCATTCATGTCTTTCGAACTCGCGCTAAACTTTTCATCGACGGTCTTTGTGAGCACAACCCGTCGGCTCAACAAAGTTTCCTCATTCTATTCCCTGACGGCCGTTCATTTGCATGTCCATTAGCTTAATTTATCATGGTACTTTCTTTTCGCCGCCGCAGTCTCTCTCGTCTCCTCGCTTTCGCCGCCTTCACTTTCCTCATTCGTTATCTCTTTTTCTCCCCTCCAACCTCGGATTATGCCTCATACGAACAAGAAATCCAGGGACACAACATAATTGAACGTGCCACGCGCCCAGACAAGTCGTTAAATGTCCACAAACACAAGTTTCTCCAGGCCCGTATGGGGCGCGACGAACGGGGTGACCTTCTTGATCAGGTCATACTGAATGGAGTGCAAGACTGGTGGGACCGTTTTTCACCCAGGTGTGTTACCAATGACTCTGCAGTCACCCAACTTACCCCTTCACTAACTACTCAACAGCATAACGAATCGCGAGACAGCTGCTATGGATGCACAGCACGTCGTCAGTTCAATCGACCAGCTCCTCTCATTGAACGGATGGGTCGCAGCCAACTGTCCCACTCTGGTTCGTCCTTTTGGGCAGAACAAACACACAGAAGAAGCCTACGACGACCTTATACGTGCCGACCACCTATACTACATCGCCATCGTCATCCACAGCGCTGACCACTTTCTCGTTGATCAACTTGCAGTCATAGTGCAAATGGCTAAACGTCTCGGGTCCTCTAATCTCTTCGTGTCCATGCTTGATTACGATTCGTCAGACTCGACAGAGACCTTGACAGATTTGTGTGAAGCCGTACTTATTCTTCTTGGGGTTCCTTTCCGTATTCGTCGTGTGCCTAGTATGACGACTGATCCGTCTGCCGCGTATTATCCATTGGAAGAAGCGCACATGCGTAACCTTGCCCTCGAACCGTTACACGAACTCGATAGGAAACGAGGGATTCGTTTTGCGCGTGTTGTATGGCTTAAAGGCTTCACATGCCCCAACGACATTTTGGAGACGATAAAGGTCAGCTTTGCGAACGAGGCGGCTATGGTATGTGGTATGGATTGGGCTGAACATAATGGTTTCTTCATCTTCTCCGACCGGTTTGTTTTGTCAAAATCTATCAAATGTCTACTACGACTCACTTCGCGTAGATGGCGTACACGCGACATCGAAGGCGATCAGTTTCGCCAATCCCGATCCTCCGCAAAAGACGAAGGAGCTGTCCCGCCCCGTGACCAGCTCGGCGCAGCCCGTTACTCCCAACACCTCCCCTTCCAAGTTTTTTGCTGTGAATCGGGGACCCACGTAGTCGACCCAGCACAATCATACTATAGAGGTCTTGGTTACCGCGCAGGAACAGGGTTTCACAACCTTAGCAGAGCCGAAGGCATGCCCGTGCGAGCGCCAGATGCACCGTGCCTTGACAGCTCCCAGGCATGGTTCTGTCGTGATTTATGGGTCCGTTCTGCACATGATGCAATGGAGGAGATGGATCAGGTTAGGGGCGAGCCTCATGTTCACCGTCGAAATCTAGTAGACGTTGCGGCGCATGACCCGCTGATGGCGAATATCGACATGGAGAAAAGACAAGGTGCTGCACCGGTGGATCCCGACGCCAATGCTGGTTCGGACTACGATGCCATCCCTATGGAAGAGGGCGGCGAGGACGTTCCTGCGCCCGTCGAAGCACCACGATTGACAATACCCAACTCAGACTTCCGTCCGGCAAGAATACTGGTTAATCCACGATGTGTGACGACGTATGCTGGTGTGAGCCATACCCAGCTTGCGCAGGATCTTTTTGGAGGTGGGGAGGACAGCATACAGGATGGGAAGGAGTATGTACTGGATGATTGGGAAGGGGCGCCGGAAAGCTTTGTGTGTCAGGAGCAGAAGCAGACTGGAGGGAGGAAAGCGACCAAAACTCAGAGACGGCTTGGATTTTCGATCTATGACGAGTTGAAGCGTTTATACGCATGAAACATACTGACAAAATCCGTATATTATCTCCACATTAATTCTAGGACTTATAGCGCATTAGATATTTTTCTTGCATTCGCCACTGACAATCATGTCCGGTCTTCGTCGTTCAGATTATGGACATAACATCTTTATATGCAAGACTATGCAGCTTATTTGAAGAAATACAAGCCTCTGCGGGACCTATCACGAACCGGTTTTCAAACTTAATTTGTTGTCTTTGCCGGATTGATCATGTAATGCATGAGTGATGACCACAAACAAATCGCTCCAGAAACGACCATCCACGTACTTCGGCCGTGTACCACTGGGTATTTACTTGACGAGATTTTGATGGTCACTTGGTTTTACTTCACAGAATTCCGCTTTGGTCCAATATCTACATCATGATTTTTCACCTTAGAAATGGGTATCTCGAAGACGTCGATAAACAAGGAGCGAAATCTCATTTGATTCCGTTGACTTGCAGTACATCTCAACCGAGACGTGATGATTAAGCTTACTTTGGGTTGGCTTATGGAAAGACTCATTCTAAGCCCATTCCTATGACTTGACTATTATAGCTTCTGAGCAACGCAACTAGTTGCTGGATCGTAAACGTGATGGTTGTCTCCTTACTTCAGTACAATATCTCATGGTACTTGGGATATAACCTCATGATACTGCGATCAAAGGTTTTAACGACACCTCTATAATCTACTTTCAATGGCAAACATAATCATCGACAACCTCAACACTGCCTTTTTCTCCTACGGTGGTTCTTGGGATAGAGTGAACGATCCAATCTTTCATAGGAAATCTTGTCAAAAGTCTACAGACCGATCAGGGACACTGGCTGTCACATTTTCAGGTATTTCGGGACCGTTGGAACTTGTTTTATACCTTCTATTCATCCGCAGTTTCAGGAATTTCCATCACACTCTTTGGGTGGGGAGACTCATCTAATAGTACACTAGTCAAAATAGATGGTCAGCCACAGACTGGGATACGTCTCAACGTCACCGAGGGCGTAGAAGCTCTCTATCAATCTCCGATTTTGGTTGACGCAGAACATCAATTGTTCATTTCGGCTTTTGTGTCCATGACTATTGACTATGCCGTCGTTACTGCAGGAGAGAACACCCCATTGTTTGGAGAGTCGTTGATCGTCGATGAGAGCGAACCATCTGTCGTATTCGAAGGAGATTGGGCGTCAAATACGAACCTCGTCTGGCAAGGCACAAAATCTTATCGTCCTTACGGAAATGCGACACGTCAAACGTCCTCAACGGGTGCGTCTGTAACCTTCAAGTTTCTTGGTCTGTATCTATTCCTTCTCAACCTTTGTTTAAAACACTCACGACTGGACATGACACAGGGACTGCAATCTCCGTCTACGGCGTCAATACCATTGCATCTGGATCTTCTCTTACAGTGAACTACATTATTGACGGGGTACCAAATCAAAAGATGCACAGGTCAAAACATTCTCGTGGTTTCAACTACCTATGGTTTAGAAAGAAAGGCCTTCCTGCAAATAATCATACTCTGAGTATGACAATTCTCAATGCTGGTCCTGGTGCAATGTTTATTTTGGACCATATAATCTACACTGCATCCTTTGTTTCGCTTGCTGGCATACGAGGCACTGGTAGCAGCGCAGTAAGCTCTGGTAGCGGCGTGGTAAGCACTAGTAGCAGCGCGGTAAAGACTGTCAGTGGCTCGGCAAGCACCGGTAGTAGTAACTTTTCGTCGCCGTCCGCCGGTATATCTCATGGAGCTCTATTGGGCGCTATCATCGGGCCTGTAGTCTTCGGACTTCTCATCTTGATTGTCTTGATCATGCTTTGTAGAATCAAAGGCGTCTTCAAGGACTCTTCCAAAGACAGAGCGAATCAAGGTACGATGAGAGCCATGTCAGAGACGGGGCGCTGATTGATTCCCGATAACAAAGTTATTCCTTTCCGGCTTCCTCGCCCTCGATCCGACGAATTTGCTCGACTACAAGTTAAGAAGGAACTCAGCACTGTAACTGGATGGGGCCACTCAAGTCCTAACCCTGAGCACGATTTCCTGATAACCTCGATTACTACATCAGGGGAAGTGATGCAATCGCATAGACGTGCACGCTGGTGGGATCGACTTTTGCGACGTACAAGGGACGATACTAGTATGTTCCATCCTCTGCGCTTCAATTACCTTTCTGTATCTGTCCGTAGTACAACCTTTCCCATCCACTGATCAACCTCAACTGGGAAACTCCGATCGATCATTTGTTCGTCGAAAGTCACCACTACCTGCCTGGGCCTCGCGCGTTCTACAACGAGGAGCATCCCAATATGGTGATGCCAGCAGTACAAACGAGACCATCGTGGTTGATCCCGAATTGCAAGAGTTACGGGGATTGGTGCTTTCTCTCCAACGACAGATTGAAGGAACCCGCCAGGTGCCTGGAGCACGAAATGGAGAACTTATGGACAATGTAGTTGAGGGTCAGACACGGATGACGGCTGAGCGCAGCTCATGGGGAAACGAAGGTAGTGGTCGTGTAACAATGTCGAGCACAATGGTTGATACCAGTGTGTTGTCTACTAGGTCTTTACGTTAGCTGGACCATGTGCAACGGCACTCGTCATCTGAACCCTCCAGTAATACATCTACATACGAAGTTTGGCCACTTTACAGTGTTTACAGGGACATATTTTTCACACTTCTAGCTCGGACTCTCGTGTTTCAGTCGCCATCATGATTTGCATGCCCGTCGTCGTCTGTTCCTCCTCTGGAACAGAAAGAAATACCGGATGTGGCCTTAATGCGCGTCCAGAACCTGAGAGGCGGTTGGTCAGGGTAGCGGCAGAACGTTGTCGGAGGATGAGGAAGAGAACGCGGGTGCAAAGGATGGAGTGGATGACCCGTTGGGGGCTGCAGAGGAGTAAGCGGCTGACGTTGAGCTGGTAAAGTGGACTTACGTCGCGAGCCAGTTGGCAAACATCGACTTGTGAAAGCTAGATTAGTATGTATAATTTAAATTTGGTGATATACGCATTTACCGGTGCTGTCACCGGTACTATGATATTTGCTAAGGATATTGCTATAAAGAATCCATTCCGTGTTGGTATTTCATTTTCATTTCATGAAAAGGAGATGGACGAACGAAGAAGAAAGGCGTAGAAGATGAGACCATCTTTGTGTAGTTGTATAACCCAGGTGGCCTGTGGTTCACGGACTTAAGAGTCCAATGAGAACCCGAAAATGCGGGGATAGATTAATTACACTGACGAAGGTGATATGCCCTGATGACAGTTAGAATAGCCGTGGCTGAAAACACGTCATCGAAATAATCTGATGAGACAGAAAGCATAAAAACATACTAGTTTCGCAAATAACGAGCATGATGTAAGCTACATTGATCAGAGGACTAGCCTCAACGATAAGACACCCTCCTTCCCATGAAGGCCCGTCTGTGGATTGGTAAATGCTATCCATTGGAGATTAAGCAGAGATAGGCCTCACAAACCAGAGACTCGATTTCAAGGTACGTGACTGTGAGAGAGACGGGAAGTACGATCTAGAAACGGTGATTAGATCAAGAAAATGATGTCAATCATTGATGTGACGTACGATTGAGAGGAGAACGAGGGCGATGAGTATGCTACGCTTGCGTTCCCAAATCGCGTAAGTGCGTAGGAAGAGAATTGCTGAACCAATCAAATAAGCACAGTACTATGATAAACGGAACATGAAGAGAATCGACCTTCCGAAAAGATAGTTCCCAAAACAATGAGCCCTACGGAAAGAATCAGTGTATACTTCTAAACACTTGATATGAACGAAGCACACATGTGACGACCGTATACTGCTCCAAACATTCCTGCACACCACCATCGTTAAACATCGAGTGGAAACCCTACGTAATCACTTACTTCAGGCGAATTTAGAGAGAACTTAACTGCATTACTTTGAGCTTGGAGATTAAGGAGAGCCCAAAGGCAGGTTACGCACGCCGAAGTGACAAAAAGGTATCCACAAAGGGAAGATATCGATTGATAAAGAATAAGAACGAGCTTACTGAGCGTGGATTGCTCCACGCATAAGCAACCTTCTACGAGTCAATGATTGCTTCAGCAAAAATTTATGAGATGCTGTTACCTCCTGTTCAAAGGTACATAGAAAGTCGTAAACCTGCCCTAGGTCATGATTACTTCGAAAACGTGCATAATGGTGGTAGGGGCCCACAAGAACAGTCCCGCTAACGACAAGAGTGTTCCGCACGAGATTTTGCTCCAAGAGCTGCAATACTTGTTCATTAACACGAGAATTGTACTTAGGAAAACGGGCCGCGCACCTGCAGAATTGTTGCAGTAGGGACCGTCATGAACAGCTAGCTCCTCTTGCTAAAGGGTATCTATTCGCGATGATGGGCAGAATGGTACATGCAGCGGGACTAAAAGTGATGTACGGTTGCAAAACGCCAGAATTGTTATAGAGAACCGAATTCTGATTGAAACGTGTTTCTATCCGAGTAACGAAAAGAACAAAAGCGGAGAGCTTCAGCGAAGGAAGAGCGTCTGGAACGGAAGCAATAGCCAAAGTTCGGAAATGAGTGGAGAATAGAAGTGGTGTGGTGATATCAATGGTTGATTGGCTTCCGAAGAGCCCTGATATGGCATTTGGAATTATCGGTGGATCGAAGCAACGCCCTGGCCATACCCGAAATTAAGGCCGACTATCTCAGTTTGGCCACTTCTTCCAGTCCACGTGGTGGCGTAAGTGCTCAGACTACAAGAGTCTAGTACAATCTTAAGTATAGTGGGATTTCAGGCTCATGCACGAAATAAATAGTTCAGGTATAATATCATGGGCCCGAAATAGACCATTCTAGTCACAGAAGAGGTTCGAAGGGACCGGCTGGATCTCACCCACAGAATGAGTAGCAGTTTGGTCAAGAGACAGTGAAGGTTTGGACAAACAACGAACAAACAAGTCACTTCATCACGTTCGAAGTAGTTGCATAACGTGAGACCCCTTGTCTGCGCACGTATTAAAGCAATCTGATTGCACGTGAACTCTATGTAATTATATAAACAAAATGGTTGGGCGCATACTATGCCATACTATGCTCAACCGTGCAGTCGGCAGGCCCCCTAGTCGGCAGGTCACAAATTGTCACTAGTACCTTGATGACAAAGCTCCGCTCAGCCACAACTGGTGGCCTATGGAGTGCACCCTTCTACTGACGTGACAAGAGAGTGACAGACCTCCAAGTCGGCATCGAGAAGGGACTCAACGAATACTCCATATTTCTGTCCTATTCAAGTTTTATTGTCTTTAAGCATACGATACATACAATCATGTAGAAAAGAAACAAAGAAAACAAAGGAGGTTACAAAGATATCAGAGGGTGCCGACTAGGGGGGCCTGCCCACTGCACGGTTGAGCATAGTACTTGAACAAGAAATTTGATCATCAATGCATCATGTCGCGTCGGAATCGCGTTTGGTTATATTTACGCGTTCCTTCACTTTCCG
This sequence comes from Termitomyces sp. T108, assembly GCA_017657275.1. Lineage (NCBI taxonomy): Eukaryota > Fungi > Basidiomycota > Agaricomycetes > Agaricales > Lyophyllaceae > Termitomyces > Termitomyces sp. T108. The sequence goes on along the minus strand of JAGGAU010000051.1, from coordinate 50,651 downwards.
TCTGAGTCATTTCTGTGTATAGTTCGTCAGGTCTGGAAAACATCTTATCTCCTGAAAAAGACAGACTACATAATCTCAGAGCGTCGATCCAGGACTTGCAAGGTCAGCTCATCCCACAAGACACAATTTGAGGCTTGACCTGTGTCTAACACACTATTTCGGGCGTGTTGGTGCTGCATAGACCTCAGAGGCGAACGAAATGTGGACATTAATTGGGCCATTTGATGGAGAAACTGGAGATGTTAACGTTCAGAGTGAGCTCCTTTGTGACTGACTGAACCGCCGTCTCTTTAAACCCCGTGCCGTCCAGAATCTAAACTGCTCAAGACTGGAACGAGCTATGGCTTAGGAAGGAAGGGATGTCCACTCATTGTTGCGAACAAGAAGATTTCGAGTCACCATTGCAACTTTGAGGTACAAGCATTCTCTACGGACGAAGCGGTCTGTTAATCATTACTCTTTGTCACTTTGTTACAATGCTCAGATATGAATAGGGTGATCCACTCAAGAAGCCCACACTAAAATTCACAAACATGAAAGACAAGCCGCTACGAGTAGCTAGGGAAGGGGCACAGTTCAACGTCAACGCTCAAGAGACTTGTGATTTAAAAGACGGCGATAAAGTCGGATTGATATCTGGTTTAAATGTCGAGTGAGTTCGTCGCGCATGTTTTCTCTCTTCCTCATTCACTCGTCCATTCAAGTGTAAAATGGGTACCAGTGTGCTGTTATGTGCAGCCTGTTATGGGAAAATCTCCCGTCTCCATAGCAGACTGTGCTTCTCTGGGTCTGTTATCGTTGAAATACGGTGAGAATGAACATACTCACCTAGATTTTCAGGCCTTCATGTTGTACATATTCCAAACCCTCATGTAACCCACCATATTGTCCCGAGCTACGCGGCCCAACCGATTATTGCAGCTTCTCTGCTCTCAGCATCGCGGTTCGTCAAGCTTGAATGGCTGACCGAGGTTCTTCGCCTAGGAACTCTCAAGAACGGCTCTCAGGACTCATTAGAAAGCAAATTCGAGTTGCCGCCGCTAGGCAAGTATCGGCCGGCCTACTCTCCCTCGTTACCCACGTCGCAGAAGGAAATCAGAGTATGGGAGCCGAATGAAGAACGCCTTAACATGTTTTCGACGTATCGCTTTCTTTATGTGGATGAGAAGAACCGGATTGGAGACTACAGGGAGGTTATTGAGAGGGGAGGAGGGTCTTTCGAGACTTTCGAAGCTGCTGCTGGGAAGTCGAAGTTCCATAGAGCGTTGACGAGAGGACAAGCGAAGGAGGGTAAAACGCAGGTTGTGATAGGGAGAAAGAAGTCGCTTATCGCCGCGGTTGGTCGAGAATCTTGGAAGGAGCTGGTAGAAGAGGCAAAATCGTAAGTTCAAAGTCATAGCTGGATTTCTTTATTTTGTTTCATCAAAGCTTTTTAGCTTCGGGTTACCCATCATTGACCCTGAAGTTATAGTGCAGGTCGTCATTGACGTCGATACGTCACTATTCAGCAACCCACCCTCGCCAGACCTGGATAACGAAGAACGTAAGCGACGATCTCTGTTTCCGATTGCTAAAAAGTGACCAGATCCTAGTGGCTCAATCAAGCTCCCTCCCCGACTTCATTCCTAATACACATTCCCAGGAACCATCCGTGCCACCACCAGAACCAGAACAGCGGACTGGGCCTCCAAAGCGCCTGCTTCGTCGTGCTACCTCTCGTCAGCCTTCACAAGAGCCTTTCGCTCCGCCGACCAAAACTCCCGACACTGAACCGGAGCCGGAACTCGAAGTCGCACCCGCACGCCGCAAGGTGTTTATAAATACACTGCTACTTCTCATTCCTGACATTTGAGCTGATGAACTTGTGGTTCTCGTATATAGGGCTTGACCAGACGTGTCAAAGCTGGCGGAGCGCCTTTGGTCATCGGTTTTGATGATCCATCTATGATTCTGGATGCTCCACCTGATGTCTCTGTGCTCACTCCCGCACCTGAGCCCAGTCCGCCACCACGCCCTACCGTGGATGAACCGGTATGCCGTCTCTATCCAAATTCACAGTAAATTACAAGCTCATTTGACGTGTAGCCACCCGTAAGGCCCCCTCGTTCGTCCAGATTAAAACGCCGCCTTGGAGCGCTGGCCGAGAGTGGCCCATCGCAAGCTGTTGGGTTTACACTTGAAGAACCAGTCAAGGAATTGGTTGAGGAACCACCATTGAAGAAGTTCAAGGCTTTGTTCGAAGCTAGTGGTCGAGAGAACATAGATTCTGGGACTTTTGTTGATGACAACGCGTCCGACGAAGTCGTTCAGTCTCAGTCAATTCTTGACTATTCCAGCCAGACGCAGAACGAAAGTCAGACACAGGGGAAGAAGAGCCGCATTGGGAGAACGGGTACTGCAAATCTTACTACTCTGAGGGAAGAGGAAGAAGAGTCGCAAGCGCCGGCTGCTGCGCCGCGGGGTACGAAACGCGGGGTCGAAGACGTTGATGGGGACGTTGAAATGGGTAATGCGGCAAGTGAAACTGCTGCCAGACCCAACTCATCAAAGAAACGTGCTATTGAGAATGTTAATGCTGTTCAGAAGGTCACTGGCACGGCTGCAACAAGTAAACCTCCATTGTCTGCCGCCGTTGTGAAACAACCGGCCTCTGCCCATAAAGGAGCATCGCCTGGAAAGCCTGATACAGACGACAAATTTCTCAAGGCTATTGCTTCGACGAAGAAAGGCAAGAAGGGAGAGGATGATTTTGATCGCGATTTCAATAAGCTGAAGATCAGCAAGCCTACTTTGGAGCGTGCAGATCCAGAGGAAGAGTGGGCCCTTGTAGCTGATTTTGGTGATGATACCAATGTTAGGGGGAATTTCATGGTTGTTGTTGAGATGCCTGTGTATAATCGAGGGAGAAAAGGAAAAGCTGGTGAGGTCCTTTCACAGTGGGAAGGGAAGCCTAATTTCAAAAGGTTCAAGAAGGTAGAAATACATAGTGTATTTATTCGTTCAGTAGGGCTAACGAACTTATACAGAAAGAAAAGACTGTTTGTTCGGCTAGGGTCGAACTCTTCGTCAATGAAGAAAATGACTATGGAATGGGGCCTGGTGAGTTTTTCTCCCTTCCTTGCAATACCATTCTTGAACATGGAATACAGCATATTGGAAAGCAGGAAAGTCCCAGAACCGCCACCAGGAGGAGTACGGACTCACACAAAATCAAGGAGCCCTTAAGGATGAGCCAACGCAGGCGCAACCTAGTAGGAGTCAGGTGCCCATGGTGCTTGACGACTCAGATAATGACATCGCTCCAATTGCTCCAATTCGAAGGGGCAAGTCCAAGGTCCCTTCCCGAGCTAGTTCTGCTGTTCCACCCAAACGAACGTCCACCCGCTCAAAAGCTTCGGCGAAATCCCAACCTCTATTTTTGGAAGATGACGAGGACGGGGATGATGTACAAGCGGAAAACAATGAGAACGATGCACCAGAGAGTAGTGGTGAAGAACAAACTCTCCGGTCAACGCGAACCAGGAGCACACGAAAGCCGCCCAAGGCGAAGACATCAAGAAAGAAGACTGCGCCCATCTTGATTGACGATGATAGCGATGATGGTGCTGTGTTCAAGGGGTTCAAGATCTAAAGAAGGCGGTGAGAGTATGATCTACATGACTGAGATTCGCCATTGCAATATACGTTACGCATGGACTTGACTGGTGTACCCCGGTCAGATAACTGCCTGCTCTATTGTTCAATACAAAACGATGTAACAGCTCATTTGGCCGCATTTAGTGCGGTCTTTAGCCACAGGGTAGATACAATTCGGTGTTCATCTTATGCATCTCGGCGCTGGATCTTGTCATGTCGTTAGATTCAGCGGAGCACCTGTAACTTGTTCCAACTCTTGAACGTTTGAACCCAGATATAAAATCCAGATGCCGGTCAGTCCTTGCTACCGAGATCTTGTACTTTTCGATAGCGAATCTGGCTTCCCAACTCTCATTGTCTCTGAAGATATGTGCCGATTCACACGGGCCGAGTGACGAAGGAAGTTGTCAGCCCGACATTCTCGTTACCCACTGAGCCTTGCAGTTGAAGATAGACCATCTCGAAAAGATCAATATTAGAGCGACACGGTCCGTATTCAATGTGATAAGGTCAAATGAGCAGGACCCTTGGAATAGGACAACAGTCAATGAATCAATGGATCTACCGAACTCCTTCTGTGCTCCTTTCCTACCAACTACATTGTTATAACACGTATCCTGCTGATGCTAGCGCCTGAATGAACGGGCCAACATCTGGTGCCGCCTCAATCATTGCCTTCACGCTCTGTCCATGTCTCTTGGACAGTTGCACAAGCTCCTGGCCAAGGAATTGCTGTGGGTCTCGTACATAGTCCACTGGGTCAGCTTCCGGGGTTTCGGAAGCCGCAAGCCGCGAGTACGCAGCTTGATAGCCAGCGGTCTGTTCCTCGAAGTCGATCTCGGTCAGTCCAGCATGTGGGTCTTCATCGTCCTTCGAATTTGTGAGGTATTGGGGCTCATGAAAGAGCTTTACGAGGCTGCCAAATGTCGTAGGCCTGTAGCAATCGTTAGAAGATTAGAAAAAAGAGAGTAAAAGCTCTAGCGGGAAACTTACCATGCCGCAGCGGATGGCTGTTGTGTCATCAAGGTACTCTGTGTCAGCAGACGTGTGGCACCGACTACTGTGAGCTTGCGCTCCCTTGGCGGCATTTTGGGAACTTGCGGCACAATGAAGGTAACCAAGATCTGAGACCATAGTCTATAGAACAAGAATACGGACAGTAAATTTTCCTGTCCTTCAATCGAGCAATCAGGGCATTGGACCTACCCAGGTTGGATCTCCTCGATAGTCCCGATTACATAGTCAGGAGAAAGGCCGTCTACGTTGATAGCCAATGTGAACAGGAAAAATTTAGTGAAGAGATGAACATATTTGTCTGTCTTAGATGTCTGCATCCTTGTGAGAAGGGTCATGACTACCGCCTTGAAGTACTGCTTCAATTGATCTCTGTCTCAAATTACTGGTAAACAGTGCCTTGAACAAGCCCAATGAGAATGCTCACGGCTTGGTGTTAAGGACAACAGACTGGAGTAACTCGAAGCCCCACGCATCATTAAGCTTAGAAGGGATCAAGCGCTGTTGCACAACCGCCAGCACCGAGGCAACTTGACCAGCGGCAAACATGCCTGCAGAATCTCTCGCCAGGTACGCCTTGAGAAGTTTCACTAGTCCCGGAATACTGCCCTTCTGTTGCCAAACAGCTGGTGTGAGCAGGAAAGGAAGGAGGCTACGGTATTGCTCTGGCACTTCCGTTGTGTGGAATTCTAGCATTTGTGCAAGGACTTGGAAGATATAAGGGATATATTCTGTACATCGGGGAAGACCATTGGCGTGGAGAGACTGGACGAGGGAAAAGGACTCACGATCAACATCTTGTTGCAAAATGATGGTGAAGGGTCCAAATAGAGCCTGCTCAAACGTTGGAAGCGTCGACGCGTTTCCACTGACGACGAATCTTGTGGCAGCTTAGCCAAAGTCGATAGAATATGAGAAGTGACGTACCTCATTAGGCCCGAGATGCTCTCGAAGATGAATTGATCAAAACGGGGATTACTGGGATTTTTTGAAATGAGGCCAAGAATTGCGACGAGTCGCATTAATATCCCCTCGAAGGTCGGTATAAGCGTTTGACGCGCAGTCACGATGACTCGCATAACACCTAGACAGCAATGTTGAGATCGTCTTTAACTACACACCATGCGAGTCTCTCACACTTCATAAGGTAATCGTTCTCCGCGACCTTTTCTGCTGTACCAGCACTTTCTAACCTTGTTAGGAGCGTGTCAACCAAGTTCGCAGCCAAATCATGGATGTCTGCTTGAGCGAAGCTGTAGAATTAAGAGCACGTAAAAATTCGGATCAAGTAAAAGTAAGGGCATACAAACATTAGGTGGTTTCTTTGCTTGATAGAAAGGATTCGGTCGATAGTGATGGCGGCGTAGGTATAGGTCACATAGTTAGTAGAACGCAGGTGCTGCGCCAGGAGTGGAAGCACTGAAAGAAGTTGAGGTTTTGTGAGCTGGATGATGAATGAGTATGTTGTGTGTAAGGCATGAAGAAAAAGAAAGCCAGACTTGGTTGCGGAAGGTCAAGAGGAACCTAATAGCATCCACTTGTAGGATGGGGTGCACTGTGCCCTGTGCAGCCTGCAAGTCTTGGAAAACGTGATCTGAGAAGAATTTGACAACGTCTACGAGGGAGTTTGTTGACGTCACGCCATGCTGAGGTCAGGATCAGTTCAATATAGCCCATCTTCTCACAATCTTGAGAATCACCCACCTGTGACGTTGAGCCTCTCGTCGCCAACGCTGTCAAGAGATAGACCGCACTATCTTTCGCTTTCCAATTTTCAACTCTGTTAGACTCATACTCGCTTAAACCAGTGCCAATCCACGTTCCAACAATCTCGGTGGTTTCTGCCTCGAATCCACTTCCCACAAGAGCCTGCAGCACATCGGCCGCAGCTTGTCGACGGGTAGCAGTGTCCATACCTGTGGTTGATAGTGCCAAGTCCAGACGAATAAATTCCAGAGGGTCGTCCTCGAATTGCTCCACATCGTGCTCCCGTAGTGCAACATTGGGAACCACGACACCCTGCCCCAGAGAAGATATCGTTTCTCTTGAGGAGAATAGGGTTTTCCATTGACCGGAGCGAATTGCTGTTGAGATAAAACGAAGGGATTGGGAGACCAGCTAGAATCGACCCGCTAGCATTAGGTATACATTACGATGTCAACATGATACAAACCACTGACGTTATCATCTGCGATACTCGGGAGTTGATTAGACCCGATCAAACCCCATACAGACTGAACAAATGATTCGACTGCAGGTGATTGTTGTAGTTGCTCTGGGTATAATTTGATATATAGCTGCAAAGGATGAGGAAAGGTCGACCGTGAGTCGCGTACAGAACGCTTACTTCAGCGATTTCAAGGATTCTGGTTTTGATCTGTGACGGAAGGGAGGGAGTCGTATCATCAGGCTATGATGTTGGGTAAGACGTTGGCATTTGCGGTGGAAATTGTAAACTCACGTCACCCTTCAACTCTGCCGAGTCCCAAGTCAGGAACAGTTGAAACCAACCTGTCCCTGGTGCAAAGAATTCTGCGTGAGCATCCTCAATATCAGGAGGAAGGTCATGACAGGTAAAATCATAAAATATGTCGTTGAGAAGAACCATAGCCTGTGCAAGGAGTGTGTAGTTGGAGAGTGGTGTGGTTAAGGAGGGATTTGTGCTAGGGTCTTTCAGGAGAGTTGCTGTCTGTCTGAATAGTTGCAAGAACGGTTTTACGAATGTTTTGAGGACAAGATTTATCTCTGTAAAGAGGTCGTCGGACCGGACATGAGCACGCCACTTGCAAAAAATGGAATGTGCAGTTTCAAGAACGCCAATGTTGACGTTGTAATCAGTTGTGGAAAGAGATGCAACGAGTTGCTAGCACCCAGGTATAACAGCATCAGTCTAGATAGTCCTCCTAAATCAGAATACGAACCTACATTGATGAGGTTCTCCCATTTATGAGGGAAGTCGAGTTCCGCGATCAGAGAAACAGATTCCGCCACCTGAGCTCGAATACCCTTGTCTGCATGACTCGACAATGCCAGCATCGCAGGCACAAGCTCTGATCTCAATGTTGCCTTGTCCTGCTCAGCTAAAGGTTGTACATCCTGCAAAGAAGGTTAGAAAGGAAATTCTATAAAGTTATCGCAAGGACATATCAAACCTCCTCCCATTTGTGCTTCGCGATGTTTTTCAGGTACACTCCACCCGCTAATCGAACCGCGCGATCCTGCGATGGCTCCAAGACGAGTCGCAGGAGATGCGAGAGAAAGCCAGGCTGCACACTAACAACATTAAGATTCGTTTCAGCCTGTTTCCTGGTTGTAGGGTTGAGAGAAGCAAGGAGGAGAGCGGGAAGATCAGCCATGATGGTCAAATACTGAAAGGTCAAGAAATTTCGAAATTCAAGACGCGTGCCGCATGTATGCTTCTATTTGGCCACGCGCCAAAGACGCGTTATGCCTCTTCGTATATGAAGAAAATCTGGATCGACGTACTACACTTACAGTGATTCGTATATTTAAGGTCCTAACGGATACATGAACGAGAAACAAGAAAGAACAGAGGGAGATAAAAGGAGGTCTGAAAACGAGCAAATGGGAGGTGACGTGGTATAACAGAAATAACGTCATGCAAAAACATACGTATTCCAAAGGAAGTTGTCGCATGAATATTACGACTTCTGTACTTCTCTTCCAAACGCAGCCAACACAACATCGCGAAGATGGGGGTTGTTTTTCAGCAATTCCCCAAACTGATCAGGCTGCAATGACGACAAGGCTGCAAGATTTGAGTACAGCGCCTGCTGCACTTCAGGAGTCAGGACAGGTTGAGATGGCGGGGCTTGCGTCTGAGAAGATCCTGTCGGCTGACTGGATGTGTTGCTAATTTGTGTTGGCTCAGCCAATTGTGGTTGTGGAGGCTGGGCAGCATCACCACTTGCATGGTTCTGATCAGTCGATGATCTTTGCGCCTGTGGCCCGGTCTGAGAGTGGGCGTTGTGCTGTCCTTGGTGAGATTTACGCTGCAAACCGAATCGAGCGGTTTGGTAAGGGTTCTGACCCTGGTAGGCGTATGGCAGGCTATACTGCGATCCTGCAAAATATTGCGGGTAAGCGTAGTGGTTCGCACCGTATTGTGCATTCTGATAGCGCCAGTAGTCAGCATTTGCCGTCTGAGATGGATAGTACCGCGACAGGTGCCCGTAGGGATGTTGAGGTGCCGCTTGTGACTTGGAAGTACTCGCGACGGGCTGCTGCTGCTGCTGATACTGTGAGGTATTGGGTAATCGTGACCCGGAAGCAGTTTTCATGGAAAAGTACGTTGGCTCAGGAACCCCGATCGTCGCGGCTGCCATACAAAGGTAAATTGGCACGACTGATGATATGTATGATATGCTCACGTTCTGGCTTGATTGCCATTTCTGTCGGTTTCTGCTGCACTGGAATATCAGTGTTCCCGAATATCACGCTGCTCCATTTAAATTCCCTCTTTTCGCCCTTGTCCCATAGCACCTCCACTGAGCTTGTCGCTTCTATCACCCTAATAAGTGATACCTCAAAGACGCCGGAGCTGACACGTAGTTTGATACGAGCCATCTCAGGAAGTGCCATCAGCTCTGCCTTGATCTTGTCTTGCTTCGCCTCTTTTTTGGCAGCGGCCACAACCTGGTTGAATTGATTCAATACACAATACAACCAATAAAAACATGGAGTGATGCCAAAACTTACGGGGTTATGCTGGGGACATAAAACCTGGACTTCAAACTTTTTAATAGTCTTAAGCACATGTGGCGCCGCTTGCGCCGTTGAGTCACTCATCCCTTGTGCGTCTGTTGTGGATGCAGAATCCACTTGCATTGCATCAGGACCGGCAAGGGCAGTCGGAACGGTAGTTATCGGCGCTGCAAGACCAACAAGTAAAACCTCCTTCTCGACCTCCCTTACGACATTGTAGAGGATATTTGATGCGGCGCCAGCCCGTGCACAAGACACGTGAAAAGCCTTGGAACATTTTCCCTTTGTACACTGTATCGGAGCGCCATGCACCTTTGGGCGATTCTTCGCGCAGACCGAACATTTCTATTCATTACGAAGTGAGTCGAGGTCAAAGATTTGAGTCCTGAATTTCATAACTTACCAGATGCCACCTGTCTTTGACAATTCCATCGACACCATACACTACTTTTTCCATGACACCACGGAGCTCGATTTCGTCGACCCACGTTTCAGGAACAATTTGTGCACAATACTCATGAGCCATCCACTCCTTTGGATTACCTGCAGCTTCTTCAATATCCTTCCGTCCAATAGGAGGATCATGGACCCGCAGAAGGCCTTCCTTGTCCATAGATATACAGAGACAGCAGGGGAATGGCTCTACAGCTGGTCGCGGTCCAAGTTTTATGGTTAATGAAAACTGGGATGTCGATGGCGAGTTTTTAGATCTAGGTTGTGTGGGTGATGGTTTCGATGGAGAGAATTTAATCTTCAGTTTCTTGGTCTTGGGCTCTTCCTCGAGCACCTCAAGCTTCCGTTTCTGAGAAGATTTCGCTTTGAATATCCTGAGTTCCTCCACATCATTCTCCTTTTTCACCGTAATGCGTTTGACTTTGGCCTTGGTCGGTACAAGTGGTACTGCTGGCGGAGGATTGCCGGCTTCTGCAGCACGATCTGCAAGGAGTTGATCAACATCAATTGTAACACTATGAGATCAGTGAGCGTTGAAACATGATTTGAAACAGGCGGCTGAGGTAAACATACCTATCTCCTATGCATTCGCATGCTTTCGCACGTCTACCGAGTTCTATCCAGCTTTCAAGTGCAAAATTGACGCTCTCTGCACAGTTGAAGCCTAGATTGAAACCGGCGTGGTAGCCACGAGGGAAAGTGATCACAAATTCACCAGAGTGTTGTACAAGGAAATTCGGTCGGCAAGAAGATTGAGCAAGAGTTGTCGGTGAAGCTAAGAAAGACTTGTGTCGTAGGAATTGCGAGCATTTCGAGTCCTTCGGGAAAAAACCTGTTGATCCTTCTTTAGCTCATGCCTAGACAGCTCCATCAGGGAACTTACCTTTCATCGCTTGTTCGAGGGCGCAGGCTCTCCCTTGAGGAACTGCATACCAAAACTTGGGCGCTCCGAAGTGAATATAGTTGATACTAAAAAGATCCATATCCTCTACATGCCAGGCAAACGTTGCCCTCCACATGCCGAAGTATAGATATGGTGTATTTACACCGGGTAGACTTTGATTTGGGGGGAGAAGGCGAGAGAGGGCCGAAGGGAGTTTTCCCACGTTCCATACAGTTGTGTCGTCAGTAAATAGTGTACCTTAGAAAAGAGTTATTTCAAGTGAGTTAGATTGCGAAGGATTACGAACCTGCAGTATCAGCACCATACCACGCGGATTTCCCAAGACTGCAATTTCGCCAATAATGCCGTTCGAGTATTTGACAGAACTCTGGCGTATAATCCGCTGCTGTAGTATTTGGTGGTAACCAGTCCTTGTGAGGGTCGAATGTTGCGAGGAACTTAAGGTCTTGCGAAGCACGATCAGCGAGCGCTGCCTCCCTAGCTTGTCTCGAAGGCCCGACACGCTTCTTCTTAGGTTTCACATCCTGTTCATCATCAGCAGCGATGGCAGTTGACTGAGATGCTGGTGATCGGGGAGTGCTCATGTTATTCGGCGGTGAGAGAACAGCCAGATCCTTGACTGAACTAGAGCCTGCCAGAGCCAAGGGTTGAGCATCAAGATGTTCCTCCTTGATCGAGGGAGCCTGCTCCGGGCCGGTCTCGGTTCTCTTCAACTTTCTGATTTTCGGTCTGACATACGTGCTACGAGCCTGAAGTCCAACTTCACCGACTCCGGGAGCACGAAATTCGTCCTTTGCACACAGTTCGGCCCATTCGCGGGTACTCATCACTCTCCGTTTCTCCATGTTCTCTTGCCGAAAACGACCACCACTACCAAACATATGTTGTTCAATCGGTGTTCTTATTTTCGCTGCGACGAGCTGCTCTTTCAATGGGGGCAGAGAATCGCGCCTAAGGGTCGACTCAGTGTAAGCCGAAATCATGAATCTGTCTGAGTTACACACCATTCTTTTGGTGGGATAATTTTCACGATGCCACTCTTCATACCCCAACATTCAATCTTTGATACATATCCCTCAAAATCTTTAAATTCCTCCATTGTTGGCCTGAAAACCGGAATCCCACGATGTGCCAGAGGGTCATCTTCGGGGTCCAGCCATGTCTTGCCATCCGAACTGGGTGAAGGTGGCAGCTGGACATCACCTACTCCATAGAAATGGTCTGGCTGTGTCGGCGGAGATGGCGAAGGAGATCGGAGTGGGGTTAAGGAAGAGGAACGGGACAAGGACATGATTTGAACGTTTGTAGGAGGCTAGTTATGTGAATGTATACAGAGTGATCCAGACACGCAGCGCGGCGTCGAGAGCCCTGCCTTCCGTAGTGTACTGGCTACTGGTCGTGGAAGACAGCGACGAGAATCAAAGAAGGTCGTAAACTTGATTTTTAGTTGACTCCCTTGACAAGGACCACACTCAATGTTCTGGACTCGTCGGAGTTCCAATACTTCCCCAAATGGGCAGAGACGGTCGCCGATCCGGCCTCACCGCCCGCGCCGCGCCCCTGGTCTGTGCGCCCACGACGATTAGCTCCAGCTGCTACTCCATGAAAATGTTACAGATGAGAATTCTCGATGTTCTATCTTCATTGAATAGAGATTGTTGAAGATTCTTCGAAAGATCAATGTTCCAGCCTCTTCGCGAGAATTAAATAATCTTTCGAGACAAATCATGGGGAACATGCGGCCTTATGTATATTCATAGATAGATCATGTTCTCTTGTGACATGATAATTCGGATCCAACTCTGTATGACGAAATGACAATGTGTAAGGTACTCGAAGTAAATAAGATAGCTATCAACATGGCGCTAGTTGTTGTCCTGTTCTAGCCTTTTTCTTCGGATAAATAGGACTAGTTCAAGTTTGCCCTTTACGATATTGAACTACACAAGAGTATCGTTGGCGAGCCTTGTGTGGCACAGATACGCCACGAACGCCGCAGACATAATGACTCGACCGACCAATGCTACATCAGGGTTACGACATGTGAGGATAGTCTCCTGATTTCTACACCATCAAAATTAATCTCGATACTGTGGCAAATACAATACTGCCTCAATTACGATAGACAAGAGAGTGAATGTTGATCGTTTAGTGTATATATGTCCCTCTATGGCTTCAAATTCAAAGACAGGGATGAGACGTCTGCCTGAGTACTTGGAACACAATCTACCCCTGTGTCGATTTCAATGATTCGGCAGGATTGATTCCAAATCATCAGTACATCTGCCTTTCGGTAAGTTGTATCTTTCAAATGTACACGTCACTGGAGCATTAGCATTAAGAAACGGGCACATTAGGTAACCTCAAGTCAACAGATCCATTTGGAGCCTAGTTGTTTCCTCCAATCCATCAGCAACCATGTACTCACGTAACTTTCATTCGAGCGTATAAAAGCGATTGGCGTTGTACCACCTTCCATACGAAGTCGAACATATTGAGTGATCACAGTTACAGAATCACCTTACTCAGGCTTTCGAAAATCATTGCTTGGATCGCACCAATCCTTGCCTTTTTTGCTGAAAACTGGTAGTGCTACTCATCACCTCGAGGTATGCCTTTTAGCCCATTCAAATTTGAATTCCCGGTGTATCACCTCCTGTAAGGAAATTATTTTTGGCAGACTTGAAAAAGGGGAACTTGTCCTGGCTTTCAAACAACATTGAGAAGATGTTGCGATGGTATAATCCTACTCTTTATCAATCGGCCGTCAAAAATTCCTGCCTAGGCAAACCACCAATGCCTGTGTACTCGGGTTCCGAGACACCTCGATAATCGGACCAATAATAAACTATCCTGGATGTGTTGAACATGATCTCTGCTGCAACTCCTTTAGTAAGCGAGACAAGAGATGAAGACATTGCCTATTTGGATGACCTCAAGGAGGGAGAAAGCGTGAACAATCGAAAAGCATACTTCCATGATCCGAAGAAGATTCAAAGACTGCAGATATTTTCAGCCTACCTGTCCAATCGCGTTACCGCAAAACAATCATTTGAATGCCAATAAAGATATGTGAAGAACCGTTGATGTTCGCATACAGGAATGAATCCCGGTGTGACTTTTTCGATATTTTCTACTATCAAAGCGTTGTCTTGCCCCACGACGATTGGAGTCAACACATGATAGATCACACAAGACCAAGGGTGTTCCTGTAACAATTCGCCAAGAAAGATAGGCATTTGACCGTGTCGCAAAGCAAAGTGGGACTATATATCAGCTGTCTTGTGAGTCCATTAACATTTTCGGGGTGTTGTTATTCTTGTGGCGGAATTTATCCGTCTCATGTGGTCACTGACATGTCTGTCCACACAAGCGTTTCAGCTTTGGTAGTCACAAGGAGACATGCTCACAATCTGGATCCTTTTCAAAAAGACTTCCAGTGCGCCGCCCTATCTACATGTTTTGAGCAATCAGCAACTTATGTAGTGTGGCAACCAACATTTGGAGCATCAAGTTCGTTCATGAGTTGTCTTTTGAGACAAATCTCCGGAGGTCATGATGTCTCGGTGAGTCGATACTCGGAACTTGTGTCCAATGCGTCGAATACGTATTCAGAAATGATTGATGCACGAGCATCTGGTGCATGAGGCAGTTGTTCGATGTTTGCGCATCATTAGTGAGACCGGTTCGGTTACTTGTTATCCATTTCCACACAGCTTGTGTCGTTCCGAGATACTGCAAGACACACAGTACAAAGATCATTACATAAGAGGACCTTTGATAACTTCTATATCAACGAAGGCCAAAGGGACACGAGAAAAACTCGCAGACGAAGAATTTGAGATGCCGACGAGCCGCCACCACGTGCCCTGACACGAGGACATTGTCCAAATCTGTCAAGCATCGGGAGGAGATTGTTTTGTCAAGAGGAGAATGATCATCATCCTGCAAGAACGGAACTATGGTTGTCTGACAGGCACCAACCAATGCAAGTAAGAATGATACGTCGTCCTCTGTTGTGTCATTCTGATAATGAGCATAAGAGAGATAGACCGAGAGAGTCGATAGCCACTTTATAGACACTTGTTTGAATGAGGACCAGGTACACGATCAAAACGATCGAAAGTATGGTACCTCCGACTTACGTAACTCATTTCCTTTTTCACTCATTTTTCAAGAAATCCTCGATATATGTACATTGTGGACCCGGTCTCTCCACCCACGGAAACGCTAAGCGATTTATTTAACTTGTGTGCAGAATTATATATTAGCTGATAACTCCGGTTGCGACTGTCATGTGTGCACCACTCCGTGACTCGTACTTGTTTGTCTCCTAAAGCATTCCTGTTTTCGCGGAGGCTGTACTCCTCTCAGGTCGTGACCCTTTAATCGGGCGCTCGATCACAATTCCATCCCTGGACGACATGTCTTTTCATTCTCCTGATAAGAACCCCTGGTTTTAACAAGGTTCCCTCCCGTTTCTTCTCTGTTCCGCTTCTGCCTTGCACACGACTGTTATCCTCCTCCTCGTTTGATGCGAAGTATCGGAAGATTAAATTTGTTCCTAGGTATGTGCGAATAACCACGCTCTGACAAAAAATCTCTATTGATCTCCACGCTAGATTTTGATAACTTCATGTCCGGTCAAAGCTACTACCCCAACTCTGACGGAAGACCCATGGTCCCTACGAACGAACATCACTGGCATGGAAATGTCTATGGCGAGGTTGATCGTGCTTTATACGACGATGATATCGTTTGTGAGTATTCATCTCAAGTTCAGAGATTGATTCCTCATGAACGTCATTCACAAGATCCTCCTCAGACCTCGTATCCACTGTGGATTAATTCTATGGAAATGAATCGATTCCAACAACGTAAGCTTGCCAATGGAGAGTGAATTAAAAATGTCATAACCTTTGGAATAAGCCTTACATCGTGATGGTACCCTTCCACATCAGGTCTCCTCACCTCCCACTGGATCGCGATCATCCAGTCAGTCATGACCGAGAGATTCAATCCTTTTTTTACAAGAGACTAAAAAATCCCTTCAGGTACATATGTGGATGCGCAGTATTGGGGACCTTCCTTCACCCAGTCTACCGTAATCTATGAGAACGAAATGCCGTTCAACTCTTCATCTTCAACTGCGGGCTCCAGCCAGTACTCCTATGCAGATGGTGATTATAGTTCGTTTGTGACATAAAACCCAACCATCTAAAATTTTCTCCATCCAAGCCACGTCTTCGCTATCACTGAACAATTTTTCTAACCCCTATACTTCCTCTATGCCGGCGGAATCTCGGGGCGTGGACTTCCAACCTTCCTATTCGCTCCCTGCACAGAGACAACAATCCCCGCATTCAGTCCATACTGTTTATTCCCCCGACTTTCAAAAATCAAGAGAAAACTCTCCTGCTCACAGCGATAGTGATCCCAAACGACGGTTTCCATGTATGGTCCCTGGGTGTGGGCGCCGCTTCACCAGTCAGTATACGCTGAAGGTGCACATGGAAGCACACAAACCTAAACCACGCGTTTCATTTCAATGCACGTTGGGATGCTCAGAGAAATTTTCTCGACAACATGATCGATTACGACATGAAGTGGCGAAACACGGGAAGGTGTGCGAATTTCTCTGCGACGATTGCGGGCGATTCTTTTCAACAAGTAAAACTCTGGGTAATCATAAATGCCCCGTCGCACAAGGCAGCACACGCTGGGTTAACAACACAGGTTGACGGTTGTATTATATTTTTCTACTTTTTTCTTCTTCTTTGGACTTGCTCTATGACGCCCAAGTGCTCAACTTTGGTAACCAGGTCATCGTTGCACATACATATATCTAGGAACTTAGGTAATTTTGTGAGCTTCTGACATGTGTGACATTGCCACATACACCCATTTCAGCTATGGACCGGAGTTCCTTTACTTGTGTCACGCCTCCAGCCCGTGCCAAAGCTTGGCCATTGACCGCATTCTGCTACACTCATCAACAGAGTTTGAATTACTGGATCCGAGAATTCCGCGAGCCATGCTTAAGAAGTAAAATACATATGCATGTGGCGCTCTAATTGAATTGTATTCTTTTATGTATTAATAGATCTAGAGGTCTAGATGTCTCCCCTTTTATACAACAATCGGTATCAATCCTAAGCACTGCCTTTCGATACTTAGGAAAGATCGTTCATTAGGGTTTGATCAAAATCAGAGTATTCCCTCTATATATCATTCCAAAGAGCCTAAGGTATATGAAATTTCCGTTTTCGATGAGATGTCTGAGATCATGGACCGTCTTTTACAATCACATCGGGGTGAAAAATTTAAGAATGAACGTGGTACTAAGACTACACGGAATCTTAAAACAGGCTTAAAATCCTTCAATCAAAAATGCTGAAACAATGATTCCTCAGGGAATCCAGGCTGCTATCCTCTTAGCAAAACCCAAGCTCACGAAATGGACCAGAAGACTCGTTAGCAGTAGGGCTGGATTCAACAACTGAATGCGTCGAGGACTTGAGCTTTAGCAAAGTGTGCCTGCATGAGTAATATGTTGGACCTACCGGTCTGTTTCAAGTTCGAATATGACTTCTCAGACAAGAGTTTCTAGCAAAAACGCATAGTGTCTTGAGTTATTGTTGCTTTTGCGTGCATTCGCTTTGACAGACGACGCCGAACGTAATCCTTAATATTATCCATGCCATCTGTCTCAGCTTTCACGCAAGGTTCATGATTTGGAGAGTACGTGACATCGGGAGTACCTTCTTCCCTATCGAACTCCCGTCGACTGTCGACGTGCTTCGGGCTCGTGAACGATCCAAACTGTGCGTTGAAAGTGCCAAGCCTTTCTAACTGGAACCGATTAGGTCATGTCATGATTCAGTTCTTTATATGGTTTCTGCTTGACCTCCATTGTCCATGTTCGCCTTTACTGTCATTAAGTGCTTCCACCTGATATATGCCTTATCCGCCAGCCTCAGCCCGAACACTAACCCATTGCCCTTCCTGGTTCGGTGGCAATTTGTATTTCGGAGCGCATGCTCCCTTCGCATAGCTGCACATGCACATCTTGTCCACATTGGTGACGTCCGTTATGTTTTGCCAAGATCCACGCTAGCAGAACCTACATAGTGGCGTTTCCGGTTGTACCTAAATTTGGAACTCTCTGGTGTCCTCGAGATATAAAAGAAAGAATCGATTTTCATTATAATTTGTTCCATCTCCAGGTCTCCATCTTGTCAACCACCATGTTGTTTTCTCATGCCGTCATCCTCAGTGTTGCTTCTGTGGCTTTCGCGGCTCTTCCTACTCCGATCTCTGTCGCTACTGCGAAGACGTATCTTTCTGAATGTGAGGCTGACTGCATTTAGAACCATCACGCACCCTCAGTCTTATCTAGTGACGGTTGAAATCCCAAGTAACTCGCCCTTGTATTCGCGTTCCCTGTTCCCGACATGGGACACTGGTTCGTATACCATTTTATGCACTCTTTCAGGATCTCACAGACATACAAGTCTCTGGCACTTGCGACGCGAGAGAAAGTAGGCTTCTTGTTTGAACAATAGCCACCTCTACGAGGCTAATTTGGTCTTCGGAAATAGCTGTCCTCAAGCGCGATGGGACCAACGTAATTACCGACTCCTCTTGCAGAGCAATATCGGGAAACTGGATTTCTCCTTATGATGACGTCGCGACCACCTTGGCTAGCGATCTTGACATTGTGCGTTCTTTATAGAAGTTCTATCTCAGATATCCATAACTGGCGATACACGTACACAGGACCATGTCGTCCCGCTCAAGGAGGTGGATCTAATTTACTCACGTCTTAGCCCGCTGCTCACCAGGATTATAAGGCCTGGATATCCGGTGCGAGATCCTGGACCACCGCACAACGCGAGGCGTTCGCCAACGACCTTACTCGCCCGCAACTCGTGGCTGTCACCGACAAGTAAGTCAACCATTCATCACACTGAAGTGTCAAAATGAGCCATTCCCTATTGCTCTTCAAAGCCTGAACCAGTCCAAAGGTGACAAAGGTATATCCATTTCTACTTTCCGTTGGTTCAGTATTCATGGGCTTTGCCACAGATGTAGCACAATGGGTCCCTCCCTTGGCAAGCTATGTCTGCACCTATGTCCGTGCTTGGGTTGAGGTCAAGCACTACTACGCGCTTTCCATTGACGTTGCCGAGAAAGCTGCCCTGCAAAGCTACCTTGATAAATGCTAGATGGACGGATCTGAAGTCGTGAAGTGAAGTCAAAGTACGATTGACGATGGGTTCAGCGAGGAGACAAGCAAATGTATTCCCTAATCCGCAAATATCAAGTCTTTACAACGGGAATTCAGTTATTCGAGTCTGAGAGCCTTGATCACGTTGGCATACAACAACAGTTTGCGCCACATATCTTGCATAGTCAAATCATTATTTTTTTATTTTGATCGATTTTTTTTCTGTAGGATCGGTTACCAGGTATTCATATAACTGCATTAGATCTTGAAGCCCATACCATCGACAGCATACTTTGATTACTGTACGAGCTTCGCATTTTCGGTTAGGATACGGTTCAATCCCTCTCTCTTCAAGCAATGCTCATACTTAAAGCTTGACGCAAGCGCATCAATCTCCTCCATCGTCTTGCCAACGAAATGGTCAGCCCATTCTTTGATCATGAACTCAGACACAAGAATGTTGCGCGCCAAACGCGTGACACGCGAGTCGAGCTTCCATACGGGAGCAGGGTAAAGGCCCTGGTACTGCGGCGGGATCTCCTGGAGGATGTGATCGACGAGAGGCTGATACACTTGCTTCACAGCAACGTCGTCGGCGCCCCAAGCGTCAATCGCAAGACGGTGCTTCTTGGCAAGGAAGTCCTTGAAGAGGGTCATGTAAGGCGTATCAGTGGAGACGTATACCATGCCCTGGAATCCGATGTCTTTGTAAAGCCAGATGGACCAGCTCAGACGGTCCTGGGAACAAATCATCAAAAGGGAATGAATGAGGAGAGGGCAAGGTATACCTTGTTGTAGATGTCGAGTTGGTCTTTGAGGACTTTGTAGCGCGATTCGTTGATGCGATCGGTCGCCTCGCTCTCGTATTGACGACGAGCATAGACAGGGCCCCACTCGCCGTTCCACACACACAAACCGCGCTGATCCATCCACTCGCGCTTTTTCTCATAGCTACGTTTCATGCGCCTGCGCTCTTCGTCAGTGCTGCTGTACAGCTCGACAGCAGCGGGGAAACCATAAGACGAATAATCATGGATAGAGTACGCGGTGTTGGCCCACTTCTTGTGGGCATCACCGAAGTGAGAAAAATCGGAAGCAAAGGTATTGCCGTCGAAGAAGATGATGTGATCCGGATCGACGGCACGAATGGCTTTGTGCACACGATCGTAGAAGGCGATGACACGGGTGTGTTTGGGGTCGGTGGGCTCGTTGAGGGGATTGTAGCCTGCGATCCAAGGGTTACCCTTGTAGTGGGTAGCAAGTTGTTCCCAAAGCCAGACAGTGCGATCAAGGAAGTCCTTATGGTTCCAGACTTCAAGATGCATGAGGACAAGCGAGGTCGGGAAAAGGAAAGATACGCACAGTTGGCAATATGGGAACCGTGGTCCGAGTGCCAGTCAGTATTTTGACCTCCAGGGGCGGTATGAAGGTCAAGAATGGTGTAGATGCCGTGGGCAGCGCAGATGTTGATGACGCGATCGAGGTGCTTGAATCCAGACTCTTTTAAGACACGAGGGTTCATGTCATCTGTTTCATAACATTTAGGTTGAATGATTGGTTTCGTTTTTGGAGCAGACCTTCAAAGTGGTGATAATTGAATGGGAGACGGATGCAGTTCAGCCCGAGGGTTTTATAGAATTGAGCATCGGCATCAGTGAAGAAGTATTCAAGGAACTGAATGGACAGTAAGTTACATTGACTTCAGAATGGTGCAGATTCAGGAAAGGATCTTACCTTGTCGAAGAAGAATTCAGACTTTTCTTCTCCAATAGCTTCTGCGAGAGCGTCACGGATCTGATGCTCGCAACCAGGGTATCCTGAGAGCAGTGATTCTCAGGACAAATATTCGCATATCTTAAAGAACCAAGTGATACCAGAAATGAAGTTCTCCATGCTTATGCCGATGGTGTCAGTATGATCAGCGAGGGAAGACCGCGAAGGCGTGCTCACTTCATCCATCCTCCCAGACCAGCACCACGAAGGACGACTTCATTGTCATGCTTGTCAATGATTCTTGTTCCTGACACTTTCAAAAGAGACATGATGGGAGAAACGGTGGGTGATTCGAGGTCCACCGACTTTAAGAGGGTTCTCAGGGGACATCTTGTTTGTGGAGACAGGCGGGCCGGGGAAAAACTAGGGAACTCGCCTTCCGAAGAATATCCGAACGGATCATAGGTTGAGAATGCGGAGCTTGGCGACATGCGACGGCTTTCTTCGGCATCTGCCGGCACTGAGGCCGTAAGTTCGCGAAGATAATCTAAGATGATTGATAATCAGCTTCGATTGCATCATGCATGGTTGGTCGCGGAGAAGCAAAAACGTTTTCCAGAGTAATGACTCCTGGGGATAACGATCACAGTAAACATGACGACCTCGTCGGCGGCCCTTTTGCCGTCATTGAGTCCGATCCTGGTCAGCATTGGCGCATCTTTCAAAGTACAGGTGTTGACGAGAATCGCGCAGGTGTCTTCACGTCGTTGACACGTAAACTCGGCGTTCGCAACATCGAACTCGTCGAGATGTACGACATTGAGCCCTGGGCGACCGACCATCTCAATCCTCATGGACTCATATTCTGTTTTCTCTGGCGAAAGGATGTCCATCGTCCAGCGGACTTCAACGACCCAGCAGCAGAACGCGTCTGGTTTGCTAATCAGCTGAGCGATGACGCTTGTGCTTCGCACGCGATCCTGAATGTTCTTTTGAACTGCCCTGAAATTGACGTCGGCGACGATTTGCGGAGTTTTAGAACCGACACAGAGAAGATGTCACCAATTGTAAGTCTGTTATTCATCAGCCCGTTTTGGGATTCAAGCTATTCTTGGCCTCGAGTTCATGCGGCCAAATGCACTTTTTCTGTTATTTAACTGGTTAGGATTATGATTAGGCCGCCAGAGTCTTAACCTTTGTCATGTATTCATTCCCCTTGACGTGTCTTCAGCTTTTTGATATTGACGACGGGTACTTCATTAGATGAAGGGGCTCGCAATCACAAATTCACCTCTCCTTCGTAGAGTCCATAACTCTCTCGCGCGGTGGGTAAATCTCTATAAACTTTCTTCATGTCCGACGTTTATCCGACCTACATCTAGGCCCGCAGACGTTCGTGGAGCCCTCAATGCCATCGCCCTCACCACTCTTGATGAAGCCAAGATGAAAGCCAAAGCTAAAACTACGCCTGCGACTCCGTCAACGAAACGCGGAACTAAACCGCCCCCGACGAAACGTACCAAAACAACCACTACTGGAACGAAATTCTCTCCATCAAAATCTCAGCCTAGAGCGAAAAAGAATCTCGCGACAGAGGACGAGGAAGAAGCATATCACTTCATTGGCTACGTTCCCGCTTACGGGAAAGTATGGGAGCTCGACGGGTTCAAGTCTGGTCCGCTTGAAGTCGGCGAGCTGCCTTTGCCTGCTTCATCTGTGTCGTCATCGTCTTTGTCTGCTAGGAACGCGTGGATGGATGTTGTACGACCCGCATTGAGGATGAAGATGGAGAAGTATGGCGGGGCGGCGGAGGGAGGGGATAACATCCGCTTTAGTCTGCTTGCAATTGTGGATGGGGTATATGAGAAAGTTAGTGATGCGTTGCAGCTGTTGAAGAGAGAGAAGATAGCGTTGGAAAGGAGGATGGGAGAGGGTTGGGATAGTAAGGTATAGTCGAGTTCATTGGTTCTCCGCCTTCGGCTCAGCTGATATGAGAATGTTCGAAATAAAAGGTGGATTCGGAGCTGCTTGTCGCGTCGCAACATGCATTCAGCGCGGCATTGGGGGAGAAGACATACGCAGTCGATTTTGGGTCGCAGTTCATGAATACCAGTCTCCGAATCCAGAACATGCCTGAAGATGACCTTGTTCCTGCTTGGGAGGCTTGTGTGCGGAACGCTGTGCGCACAAACATCGAGGTCGAAGATGAGTTAAGTAAGGCTACTACAGCGAATGTATGTAGTTTCCCGTTTTTTGTGGTCGATATGTATGATAACGAAAAACTGGACCTGCAGACGGAACATATAAAGAGAACCTTTGACTATGAGCCATTTTTGAAGGCGTTCGTGGGGCGATTGCAGGCGGAAGGACTGTTGAATCCTTTAATGGGGCGCGAGGAGGACGGGTCGAAGACCAAGAGACTGACAGGAGTAATCAAGGCGAAACGGTAACGCCTAGCTTCTGATAGCCTGGACATCCTCTAATGAATCCCGTGCATTTCATGATTGTTGTTTACCATGTAATACATGTATATGTTGTAACAGAGGGGTTTTGTTGTCGACTTAAAGGATTGAAGCCTGGACAAAATCTTGGAATGACTTAGAATACACTGGAAGATCACTGTATCTCTAACTCATCGCTCGTGGTAATACGTTCCTCTCAAGTAAAACAAAGTACCATGGTTCTCCCTCCCCCATCGCCCATCACCCACATCCTCCCAAGGCGCCGTACCTCGCCACCGCCACACAGTCATTGACTTCCACGCATTACCATTCGGTCGTTTTCCGCGTTCCACACGCCCATCGTTATCCAAGAGTGCAGTTTCTAGTTGTGTGGGGCTTGTTATGACGGCCTCTTGAGTGATTCCGGTGGGCGATGAGGGATGTGGGGAAGTAAGAGGGGAAGGAAGGTGTGTCGAGGTCCCGGGCTCGAGGAGGACCGTCAGAGCGTGCGTTTTGGGATGTATGGATCGGATCTGTGTAATTGGAGTGAGATATAGTGTAGGGATGGGGAGGAACATACGATCGCGTCTTTCTCGACGATGATATCCAGTGCGGAAAAGTTGCGTCGTAAGACGATAATGTCGCCCACTTGAAGTACCCCTTCTTGTGCAAGGGTGACTAATTTGATTTCTGCAGCTTCTCTTTATATTCTATAAGTCATAGAGTGAGGTATGAGAACGTAGAACAAACCCTGCTCGCTCTTTCAAGCTGACGGCATCATTGTTAGTTGGCATTGTGACCGGACGAGGACCGCCATTATTGCGTTCCCACAGCTCGTCCTTCCACGGTGCAGCCAAGGTACCATTGCGTATCCCCTCTTCGTACTTAGCCACCTTCTGTACATGCGAATCGCTCATCCAGCCACAGTAAATGTGATCTTGCAGCGTATGAGCTGCAGCCAAGAAGTGAGAATCCGTAAACATGGCGGTATCGACCACGTCGTTTGCAGATGACATGGAGTCAACGTCAACAGCCATCGCGTCATTATCAACAACAGACGGATGATCTGCGCCAATGGAGACAGTGAAACTGAGGAAGGCAGTGGGAGGTAGTAATGCTTTCAGCGCGTTCTGCGAATCAGCTGAAAGCATGTTCCATGACACAGCGTTGATGATATCCTGCGAAACGTGTTGAGCGACTTGACAGCCTGGGAGACACGTAGGTACAAATCCGGAAGATGATCAAGGAACGTACAGAAACGTCCATGGTCGTTAAAGCGCTCTTGGGGCTGGTGAGAAGTGTGTGGAGCTGTTCTGCTGGATCAATGGGTGCATCTTGGGTTGTTTTTCGTTTTTGACGCGTTGCCGACGGTAGTGATGAGGGTAATGTGTCGATTAGACGTACTGGTGGTCGTGTGGTACGACGTGGACGATCCATGATAGAGCCGAAGCAAGGTGTGTTATAAAGAAAAGGTTTGCTACGTTGATATGTAATAAATCAACGCAACACAAACAAACTCATGCCGATAGAGCACTGAGAAGATATGCTCACTCAAAAAGCCTCGTCATGCATCATTAGTGAGAGAAATTGATCTACGCAAACTCTACAAAAATCTCTCAGTAGTAACAGCAATTGTTCGTTGACGTTTTCTTTTCTCTCGGTGCTGCCAGGCTTGTTCAACGATACACTGTGATTCGTCCACTCTCTATGTATTTGTATTCTTTTATCGGTGCTCCATATTGTGTACAGGCCGAACCTGTTGTGTTGCCTCAATCTGCTGCTGAAGGGTATATACCAATTCTTGCAACTCTTGAAGTCGTGGGTCAACCACAATGGTCTCATCTCTGCTGACAATGTCACTCTCTCGAGATTGCCGTCGTTGAGGGTACAGGGGAGGCTTTCGCTGCACCATTCTCGAGGAACTTTGATCTAGGGGGAAAGCTTCCGCTGTGTACAAGTCATTAGGGACAGACGGTGCATTAGAAATGTAACACACGACTTCTAGACGTAAACATCCGATTCATGCCATCAGAAGTAGCATTTGTCCTCGGGGTCATGTCATGATTAGGGATTGGGCTTCCTGCACTTTGCCCGGTCGATGTATCCTGCGTTGAAGGATGTGTGAGCAGGAAAGGATTGACTTGATACTGATTAGTATCATGATTCGTATACCAGAACTGTTATTATCATACCTGCGTTTGGTTTTTGGCTGGAAGACCAGAAGAGGAGCTTCTTCTTGCGCAAGAATAAGAGAATTAGAGCTACGATTACAATCAAAAGCAAGGATCCAATGATGGCCCCTAAAAGTTTTGCGAGAAATATGCTAGGCTGATTGGAAGTGCTTGTTGGACTTGGGTCACTTGAGGGGGTTTGCTCAGTAAGTGATGTAAATGAAGGAACATAGGTTACGTAGTCCAATCTGAAAGGGGTATCGGCAGACTTGACTGTAATTATCAGTGTATGTCGGGTTTTCGAGAGGCCATCAAGTTGATACCAATTGAAGCTTGTCGGGTTTGAATTAGACATCAAGTTGTAGGTCCTCAATGTTGATTCTCCATCTATAGTGTACAACACTGTTGACAGAGATCGTGATCCACTGAGAAGATTGGCGCCAAACACGGATATTGAGCTTCCTGTTAGATATGCAATAGTTACTGATGTTCTGACGGAAGAAATGTTTCATAAATTACAAACCGTTGAAATGAATTGTGGCTGATGCACCCATTGAGGATGTTTGGCGAGTGGTGTTTCCATAAGGCCTACGAGCAAAAGCGTTGTTGGAACGCATCAGGATGCTTGTATCCTGCGTCCAAGCCCCATCAAAGACAACAGAAGGATCACTCTCGTCGACAATCATCTTCTCTCCACTCAACGGACTGTCCTCTCCCACTGTGATGACTGCATAGTCGATATATACTTTAAATGCCGCGGAACTCGAAATAGTAAAATTGTGTGTCGTGTCAGACAAATTCTGGGACTGATAGAGGACATCCACCACCGACAGGTTATCTTCTTGTTTAACGAATTGAATTCCGGGATGCAAATTCCCATCAATTGAGACAGTGGCAACAAAATTCTGGGCTATCCATCCAAAAAGCGTGATTGAAGTTCCTATTTTCAAATGAGAACCATCTGTTTGATAAGCTGGCCTTTGTTACATACCTGAAAAAAACGCAGACATTATCAGTCCGTTTGCATCAGAGGTACCTGAAGTTACAACGGTAGCAGATCCACCATAGTAAATGCTGTTGTTGGCTTGAGAGGCCCCGGGTCCATAGTTAAAATGATGCGAGTCACTGTCAAAGACTATGGTGGCCATAAACAGATGTGGGTGAAAGTGTCGATGGATCCAAGCCCCTCAAGAGAATCCTATTATAGTCAGTAATACAAAACTATCAATGACCATCATTGGAGAAGTTTGATGTATCATCGCAGAAGCTGGCAACCAAGATGGAGAAGAAAGCCAATAGAGGATGTTATGCACGTTATGGAGATGCGGTTGAGCAATTGGATGTTGATAGTCAGGCGCTAGTTGTCATTGCATCAGTCGATATCTGCCTTTAGTACAGGTCGGCTTTGAGCAGGAGAGTCGCAAAAGCCTGAAATGATTGTTATGTTAATGAGAGGTAAGCATGGAGTCATAGCTCTAGTAAAATGCGACGAAAGAGCTCTACATGATCAAATACATGATCCAATTATTTCCAAATGACCCAGCCATCAATTACTAAGGTAGTGTCCTGTTCAATCCTTGTTCTCGATCGAGAGGGCAAGCAATTAGTGAGCATCAAGGTAGGAGAATGATGTAGCTGAAACCGGAAATTTGTACGAATGGGATTTCCAGCTCGGCTAGAACACCAAGATTAGTGATGGTGAAGAATTGTAACTCAGATTTCTACTGCTCATACTTGATTGTCTGCTCCAACAAGGTCTAAGCCCTTTCTGAGCCCTCACAATCCCTCAGCACCTGCATTACTAATTTTTCACTGACTTCTTCGACACTCTGGGAAAATGTGTCGAGATCCAGACTCTCGACAAACACCTGCCAGAATCAGGTGATGCATACGTGAATGCCGACAGATTAGGTTCAGAAAAGAACAGTGGAGGTGTTTCTCGATCACTGCGCTCACATCAAAAATAGAAACCTAGCCTAATTGATTCTCTGGAGCGAGCTCAAAGTTTGCAAGGTATGAGCCTCCAGACGTCTTTGGCTTGACACCGATGATATCTTTGTTTTCCCAATCAATTCATCGGCTCTCCAGATTGTTCCGTCGGATATGCGTCAATGCTTCTCTCTCCCACCTTGGACATTTTAAGCATATATATTCAAGTGATTTGCCCAGCTTGATTGCTAGCCTTCGCTCCATCCCCACCTCTTCGAATCAGCATGTCTGAATCCATTCTGGCGCCTCTTCTATATGCTTCCCTCGCTGTCTTAACTAGCCTTTTCATCAAATGGTGGTATGCCCCATCGTCCAGGCCACCTTACCCTCCGGGACCACCACCCAGATTCATCTCTGGAAATTATAAAGAACTTCCTACTACGCTTCCTTGGTTGAAGTACACTGAGTGGGCTCAAAAATACGGTCATTGTCCCGCAATATCCGAGCGCATCCCATTGATCTTGGCCGTGGATAGGAAGCCTTGTGCATCTCAGGGCATATACTGACCATGTCGTTGTTGTCAATACTGTAAAAGATGCAAATGCCATGTTCGAGAAGCGTTCTCGACTCTACTCTGATCGCCCGAGATTGACCATGGTGAAACTGTATGTATCCTCTATTACAAAGTTTATCGGTCGCTCAATCTTTTTGAACAGCATGGGATGGGATTTTAATGCCGCCTTCGTTAGATACGGTGATAAATGGCGCCGTCATAGAAGGCTTTACCAGCAGGCTCTCAACAAGGCGGCAGTCCAGCGAGATCAGGAGCCAACGCAAACTCTTAAAGTGTACGAATATCTGAGCCGACTGCTTGTAACACCCGATGACTTTCTGGATCACTTTCGAAAGTAAGCCTCTTCACTCTACATGTATCTTTCATCTTCTCATTCCAATGGAAGTGTCACGGTATCAATCATCATGGCAACTGTATACGATAACACAATGACACAATCTAGGATCGACAGATTTGCCGATATTTCGGTGGCAACAGTAGTTAAACTTTCAGATGCCTTCTTCCCTGGTGCATTTACTGTGGATTCGCTTCCCTTCCTTAGACATATACCTGCCTGGTTCCCTGGAGCCGGTTTTCAGAGGTATGCTGCGGAATGTAAAGTCTTAACAGATGAAATGCAAAATGTACCACTAAACTATGTCAAGGAAAAGTTGGTACGTCTGCAGAAGCAATTCTTCTGATGCTTGTACTGATATATATAAAATTGGAGGGTGCGGGTCTTCAAGTCTCTGGCCTGGTGGCAACACTGTTGGAGCGTAAGAACAATAGCAATGCACCGTTGCGTGAAGAGACGGATATTAAAGGTGTTGCTGCGACTATATTTGTTGGTAATTATGAAATACAAAAAACCTTGTTCTGTAGTGTTTGACTCAATCACTCAGGTGGCGCAGATACAGTCCGTGATCTCATAGATTATTATACGGCATAACCAACTTATTGCAGTCTGCGTCCGCTCTCTCGACTTTTATGTATGCCATGGTGATCAACGTTGAGGCACAGCAGAAGGCACAAGATGAGATTGATACTGTGATTGGCACGAGCCGATTGCCAGATTTCAGTGATCGGCCGAATTTGCCATATGTGGAGGCCGTCTTTCGAGAAGTAATGAGATGGCATCCTGTTTTGCCATTGGGTGTCTCGCATGCTACCTCTGAAGATGATATTTATAACGGTTACTTTATTCCCAAAGGTCTTTTGCATTCTCTTCGCCGCACAGACGATCTCTCATTCCATTTTAGGGACGACCGTTATATCAAACATATGGTTTGTAGAACATCGTAAGGTGCTAAGTCATTATTACTGATACCTTGTCTTTTGTGTTAGGGCAATGACCCATGATGAAATACAATACCCTCAACCCGATCTATTCCTACCAGAGAGATTTTTTGACGAAAACGGGAGGCTAAACAATGACGACACTGTTTTAGGATTTGGTTTTGGCAGACGGTGAGCGTGTACTTCATTGCTCTTGCATGTTGCAGAATGTCAAAAAAGGATCTGCCCTGGCCGCCATATGGCAAGTTCAACGGTAGAATACAGTATTTAACATTGTACGATGAATTACTGACAGTTATATGCACAGGTCTGGCTAGTTATTGCTGCAACTCTTGCTACTTTCAACATTCGAAAGGCAAAGGACACTGAAGGAAATGAGATCCCGGTTAAAGGAGACTATTCTGATGGTCTTGTCAGGTAGAGTACGGCTGTGTCCCTCAAAGGAGAGTTGACTTACTTTATTTTACAGCCATAAACACAAATTCCCTTGCTCTATCACACCGCGCTCTGAGAGGGCTAAGATGCTGATTCTGAATGCCCAGGCAGCTCAGTCTCGGAGAGATTAGTATGAGATTCGAGTTGAAGAAGCCATTATCAATTACATGCATAACTATCATCATAAGTGTATGATTAGTGGGAGAGATGTCAGTGATCAGATACTAGGAAAATACATGTATTTCAACATTTCCGGTACCAGTTATCCCCACTAACCATAGAAAAGAGAAAATATGGTGTCAAGTTACCGTTGTCGACATCGCCACACTGGAACGACCTTCGTTTTCTTGTTGGCCACGTTGATTCTGTGATTCAATGGGGCCCTCCACAAGTTCCCTTATGAGCGCCCGGTTCTGTGTTCCGTATACCTGACGTATATCTTCGATCACTTGTTGAATGGAAAAGGAGAGTTCTTCCAGCTGCTGAATTCGTGGATCAGCCACAATGGTCCTATTTGCTGTACTGGCGGCGCTGTTTCTGGACGCTCGTTGTTCGGCACGCGAAGCCCCTGGCAGAGAAGGTTTTCTTTGAACGTCTAATTGATTGGAATCTGAGGAATTATAGTTGATCGGAAAGGGTTGCACTATGTATCAAAAAGAAGTTAAATGTGCATTAGAAGTCGGAGTGAAAACATACATTGTCCAGGGTTTTCAGGACGATGCCAAAGCCATGCCAACCAACGTGCACGTCTGCACGTGACAGGTGTTTGATCTACTATCCCATCAGATGTAGCGATCCTTCCAACACGCGGGAAACCATTGTTGGGGATAGGGTTTTCAGATTTATGATGCTCTCGTAAATGCGAGGGATCTGGACTTCGTCGAGTTGGCAGATGAGGCGGCGGGAAAGGAATGACTTGATGACACCAGTGAGTGCTGATACTAGAACTGTGCCATCCATCATACCTTTATCGTGCCTTTCTCTTGAGTGCCAAAGGACAAATTTCTTTCTACGCATGAATACGAAAATAAGAACAACAACCCCAACAAGGACGGGTCCGATGATAGCCCCCAATACAGTTCCTTTAGCAGAATGTTCGAGTGGCGGCATAGTGCTCGTCTGTGGAGGAATAGTCGTTATATTAGATGGAGGCAGCTGGGATGGTGACGACAGGGATGGAGGCGGCAGGGATGAAGGCGGCAGGAATTGAGACGGCAGGGATGGAGAGAGCTGGGTACTTCCTAAGCCCTGTTCTTCGGCTAGTGAAACGAACGACGGCATATAAACTATGTAGTCCAAGTTAAAAGATGCATTATCTTGACCAGGACCAACTTTTATTACAAGTGTATGATTAGTTGGAGAGAGGCCATCAGCGAAATACCATTGGAAGTTCGTTGAATTTCCATCTGTGTGCTTTTGCGGAATTGACTTTTCATCCAAGGTGTAAGTCATGTCTATAGATTGCGATGAAGTAAACGAATTGACGCCAAATACGTATACTGAGGTTCCTGTGATACACGTCAAGTAGCTGACATTGATTGGGTTGCCATTGGAACCGCACAAACCATTGAAACTAAATGTAACGGATGCCCCCACCGATGAAGATTGACGAGTAGCGCCTCTATAGGGATAGCGACTATAAGGAGTAACGTTTCGGCCATTTGTTTGCATGAAGCTCGCAGAATTCTCCATCAGGATGCCTATATTTCGTGTCCAATTACCGTCAAAGATAACGGAGGTATCACTTTCGTCGACGATTAATAGATCCTTCTTCAATAGATTATCTCCCAGGAGATTACCAGCTCCGATTGGAGTGTACTTTCCCAGCGTGATAGTGGCGTAGTCGATTATGAAGGTTGAACTGAGCGTATCCCAAGAAGAAGTCAACGTCAGGATATGCTGGTTGTCAGAGAGATTTGAAGACTGATAGAAAGCATGTACAGTATTAGTTAAATTTTGGGGCGACTGGATCCTAGTCGGTTTTCCCGCATCAATAGTGACAGCAGCAGAGGAAACTTGATCCATCTGCCCGTATAACGTGATGGAGATCCCTATTGGTGGTTTGGTGGATTAACGTTTTTGATAGACTTGATGTGTTACACACCGGAAAAAAATACACATAGTAATCTTAGGGACCCGTCAGAATTAGAGGTGTCTGGGTGTAGTGAGGTGGCAGATCTGTTGAAATAGGCTGCATTGTCAAATTCAGTGCGAGGGACTTTATACATGAACTGAAGCGAGTCATCGTTCAAAACCACGGCAGTCGTCATGGGAGTTGGTCAAAAGAAAACGGATTCTCGTTGAGGATTTATACATACAGCTCACTGATCATCAGCTTAGAATAGGCTGGACGTACAAATGGACGCGAGTTTGAGCAAGAGAACATCATTGTCCATGAAAAAAAAGCAGTAGATGGCACATGATCATCCCCTGTCCGAGTCACTCGACCTTGTAAAGGAGTGCGTGCGAAACTGATTCTTTGCTGGTTCCTAGACGTCAATCTCACCCTTGACTTTCTGCATCAGGCTTGTGGGGCATCATATCAACCTTCAGCCTGAGAGAAAGAGAGCTATGATTACAGTGTCCAGGACCTTGTCGTAGAACAGATAGTCAGGCTCATACCTCACAAGTCTCTGTGTTCGAGTAGACTTTGGGTTTAATGAAGGCGGACATCGCATCAGGAAAACGAAGCGGCGCGAGATGATAGTGTATCCAGGATCTTATCGGAACTTCTTGAAAAACATATTCTCGTACAGCCTTGCAAGGCTGTGTGTGGTTTCAAGGCTGTACAAGGATCAGATGTTTCGTTCATCAACTGTCAAAGTCTTCGGAAGAAACGCCCGTATGGATCTCCTCGACAGGACATATACTTGCGAGTCAGATGTATGGTAACCTGTATACGAGGAATGGGCTACATCCGTAGTTTTAGTGTGTGGCAAAGGAATTGAATTTTCCAAACTTCGGGCTACGTAGAGACCGATATTAGTGAGAGAGCAATGAGAGAGCGGACTTGAGATATATATGGATCGTGGACGAAACCCGTAGACTTCGCAATCACACTAGGATGCGCGCCCAGGGGGTAAGTGAACAGCAAGACTTCATAGGGAAATTCAGGCAGGGACTACAAAATGATATCTTGCGAGCAAGCGCCAATCATGCGCATAGATTGAGGTGCCTGAGGTGCAGGTGGACGATAGAAGATGTCGAAGATTGATATGAAGCCTCTCGGTAGAACAGGGGTATTGCATGATGAGACCACCGTGAAACTTGGCGATGTTGAAGGAGTCGCAGATGCTGAGTCAATGAACATGATATCAACACCCTCATGACAACGATAAGAGCGAAACGACTGATAATTTCTCCGAAGTGATCACTGGGGGGCTATTCACTCGATCATATCTAAGCCTGCAATGGTCATCAGCGTTGCTTGATCAATATAGTTATGAGGAACAGCGATTAATTATCAGTTTTTAGCTTAACCATTTGCCTATCTCTCCGCGGTTCCCTGACAAATAGAGCAACACAGAATCATGGGGAAAAAAAGACAGCGCATCTATACGAGACGAGAACGTTGTTAACACTGACGACATCAAATCGGGGTAATGATAGCCCCATCTGCATAAAATGAGCGCCTACCGGCACTAGTAAGCGCGTCCGGCTGCACACCAACAAGGCACCCATCACCTCTCACGCATTGATCCCACTACTAATCTCGATCTTCAACCCCTCGAGCGCCTTCACGCCCTTCCGCACCCAGTACCGCAGCACAGTCTCGTCTTCGAACCATTGACCCGTGTCGCCGATCGTTTCCAGCATTGTAGCTGCGGCGGGGAGAACAGGCGAGGCGGCAGCAAGGGCGGCAAGGGATGGCGAGGACGGCGTGGAAGCAGGCTCGCCGTTCGCAGGGGGCAAAGGGGAATGTTCATCCGATACCCGACGGCGCTTGGACTCTTGTGGCGCACTAGCATTCGTGCTGATACTCGAATTCTCGGCTTTCGCTTTCGCTTCCTCTCCTTTCTCCTCTTCCTTCTCATCCTCCTGTTTGCCCTCATCCTTCTCTTTTTCCTCGTCTTCGTGTTTCTCCCGTTCCTCCAAATATGACTTTGCTAGCCCCCCGCTTCTCACCCACCCCGCGACGTTCCCTTCCCACTTGATTTTCTCCAGCACACCGACTATCGCGAGCAAAGTGGGGTCGTACCCGCCCAGTCCGAGACTGAAATCGTCTTCCGGCTCGGCGAGCTCGTGCACGGCGTGTTTCTTCTTGGGGCGTTTCCGTTTTTTGTTGGTGGGGGACGCGTCGTCGGTGGGGTTCAGAGTGGAAATTACGGGCCCGGAAGGCGTGGGAGGTGCGCTAGTGTCCCCTTGTGATTCTGGAGGCAAAGACGTAGCCTGAGATTTCAGTATCTGTTGAACGCGTTGTTCGCGTTGACGGCATTGGACATCTATTTGGCGAAGAGCGCCGGTGTATTCGCGGATACAGAGGTGGTTGTACGGCTGGAGATAAGCTTTGCGGGGCGAGTCATCCATGAGGAGGGTAGTGTGTGCCGAATGGAGTTGGGGCGTGTTGGAGTCGGAGGACGGAGAGCGTGAGGAGGAAGGTGCGATGGGGAGTTCGGACCAGGGTTTTGAGAGATCTTTCGTCGTCTGCGTTTTTCGGTCTGTGGGTCGATTTCAGTTTCGTAAGTTGGAAGGGGACAGGGAAACGGCTCACTGTAATCCTTCTCTTCAAGACCTAGAGTATCCCTAGCCCAGATAGCGAGGAGGTCTTCCTGTGATGATCCAAAACATTTATTAACCATATCCGCGACGCTGTGTGGTTGGGCGGAGCTCCAGACCATAGTGTCGAGCCAGGCACGTGTATTGGGGTGGAATAGGTATTCGCGGAAGGCGCGAATGTATGGTCTAGGGTGTACAACGCGTAAAGGACGCGGAGCGGTGTGATCCATGTAGGGATCACCTGGCATTGGCGTTGGAGAGGAGGACCGGAGGGGGCGAGAAGGGAGCGCGTAGGCGGAATGCGACTGATCGTAGGGTCGAGAGTCGTGCTGCGTGTAGGGCTGGTAGCTGGATGCTCCATGATAGTGGTCGTGAGCTTGGTGGTGTTGTGCAGCGCGAGCATGGCGTCGTGGTGAACGGAACTCGTGCCGAACATGTGGCGTGCGATACACCAGTGTGCCGTTCAGATCTAGTATCAGCAGTTTGCGTGCTTCAGTGGGCACAGTCAGACGAGTAGAAGGCTTCTTGGACTCTGAAAGATATTCTGGAGAAGGAGACGTTGGTAGCTGCGGGCGTGGCGGAGGGGAAGGAGTCCGTCGCGAATGTGCAGTGCGATCAGCACGCGTATAGCGCGAGTGCCAGTCAACCTCACGAGCGGGAGACGACGGAGGAGGGCTATCGTACGTATCCGTGTACGGGTCAAACGCTGGCTCAGACGTGCTGCCAGATGGATCATAGTTGTAATCGATCGCGGAGCTGGCTGTAAATTCGTATGTGGTATATTCTACGTTAGAAACGGAAGGAAAGCGCCTTGTCATGGCTATGGGGAGACCACAGAGGCTGGTTGAGCGTCGTGCACTCACTGTTCGACAAAGAAGGAACATGTGTATGTCTTCATTTGCTGCTATACCTTTACCGAAACATCACATCAATTTTTATATTCCCACGCACGCGGCAGGATGTGAACATGAATTCTCCCGTCTTTGGTTGAGGGACGGCATGATAAGCCTCAGTGTGTGTGTCGAACGACGGGGGACAACTGAATCTTAGTACCTCAGTGACACAGAAAATTGTCAACCCAGAGAAAGTGAAGTGCACTATT
The DNA here is from genome assembly GCA_017657275.1 of Termitomyces sp. T108. Lineage (NCBI taxonomy): Eukaryota > Fungi > Basidiomycota > Agaricomycetes > Agaricales > Lyophyllaceae > Termitomyces > Termitomyces sp. T108. Next base: position 15,333 of record JAGGAU010000051.1, on the reverse strand, counting down.
TCTAGATGTCTTTTCCCAAATTCTAGGAGCAATTGTTCTGTCAAGTCTTGAGGATAGCATTGGATAGTTCCCACTCGCGCCACAACCAACAACACAACTAGTAGCTGGCTGCAGTGGATTATTGAATTAGTCTGTATACGAACATACTATTCCTCGTCCTGAAAGGCACTAGCACATCAAGAAGAGCATGGATAAATCATTAAGGGAGCACTTCCACTGGCCATACTGTTCCCAATTCTTGAGCAATAGTGTGGCAGTCTTTGTAGAGTTCAGGGGGAAGATCACGCTGGATGTAGGCTCTGTCATGTAGGCCCTTAGTTTAGGTCTGGCACAAAACAAGCTCTCCAATAAATTATAAATTGCATGTGTATTTGTTGAGCACCACATAGTCATCCTATCATACATTTCAAATCAGTATATCTGACTCAAAGGCCAGCTCCGTCAAGTCAAAAGCTAGAGCCAAAACGTGGCTTTGGAAGGTTGGCAGTCTGCACACTAGCTTTAACCTTGTCCAGATGATCCATGAACTGCGCTTTATAATACTTCTTGGGTTCGTTCTCTGTTATGAACTTCAGTCAAGTGATCAACCGTGTTGCCCAACAGACTGACCGTACAGCTTTCCAGATCGATGCATTGCATAATCAGTTACTGTCATCATCATGCTTGATTCAAACATGAATACTGCAGACGTTAAGAGATTCAGCTGTGTCCTTCAAAATGAGAGAACATCGTACTCATGCTTCCTTCCTGAACCCTCATCGGTGCGAGATCTGACTCACTCGCCTCCTTGAACTCGTCATAGGACACTACACGCATAGGTAAGAGCAAGATGAAACAGACTTTTCCATAAACCGACCTCCATGAGGGCAAAAACCACTGTCATAGCTTATGGCGCCTTGGGTGACAAGAAATTAACAATACTTGAATTCTAACATGAGAAATGTTGCATACCAGGTTGAAATACGTCACTTCTCCCCGCATATCCTCCATACAACATTCCCAGGAACTCTGATGCCGCATTACGGTGGTAATACTAGAAAACTTAGCAGCGCTGATTGCATAAGTAAACCAGTAACTTACGGGTGGACGGAACGTATTGCTCGCAACTTCCCAATGGGGACCAAGTATCAAGAAGTCTGAAAGAGGTACATTTGGAACTTTGGAGGGCGCTGTAAGGACGCAAAAGATGGATGGATCAATATGATCTTTGGAAATACTCCCGACAGACACAAATTTCTCCATAGCGTATTTGTAAGGGACATAGCTGACGATGAGACATGACATATGAAAAAAGAGTCCTAATTGAATATATAGCTTACTTTCCGTGCCATGCGACGACATCGAATGGAGTATGTTCCTGAGAGCAATTGAAAAGTTTGCCACACAGCCTGAAATATGTGAGAGAAACTCCTCAAAATATGCGACCAGACACACTTGTAAACAACTAGAAGAGGTCAGAGCTGTCGGTATACATGATAGAGGACATACTGTTCCATGAACTCTGATCAACATCGAAATGAGCGAGCGGGTGTTCAAAGTCGCGCGTGTTAGCGAGACCGTTTGCACCCAGAGGTCCAAGCTCGGGGAGTACGTAGTGAGAACCGAAAATCTCTTGAATGTCTATGCCCGTAGGTCAAGCGGGTGTCATGCAAAAGATACGAAAGAGATTTACATCCTCGCGAAGGGCCATCAGGCAACATGATCTATTCACATTAGATTGGTCACCTTTACCGAGCGATGTATACTGACCTTGAACTTGAGGCCGCGTTGGATGACGACAAGCTCTCCAGGCCGGACCATGAGCCTGACAGACAAAAGATAAACGCTTGATCGTGTCGTGTCGTGCGTCTAGAAAAACATACTTTCCAAACTCTGTCTGTATATCCAGCCTCCCCAATTGTGGAAGGATCAGAAAATCACCGTCGTTGTTGCAAAAAGCTTTGTTTTGCATTGATGCGTTAGCAAGGTACATATGAATCGCAAGGCCTTCCCTCAGTGTGGGGTCGCCATTCCCAGCAACGGTTTTTAGACCGTCGATAAAATCAATTGAGTTCGGAGCTTTGGGAATGTCGAAGGGACGCAAATCGAGTCGTGTGGGACTAGCATGGACCTTGGGATTGAGTGGGAGGAAGTTGGATTCGAGCTGAGATCAGGATAAGAGTACGTTTTCGTTCATTGTATCTGGAGGTATGGACAGAGGGGTACATACGTCAGGGTTGTCCGGGAGCTTGGTGAATCCTTGGTGAGCAACAGAGGGCCGAATGCGATACAACCACCTTAAGACTTTCAATAAATAATTCGGATGAGCAGTGAAATAACTCGTACGAGTGAAGGCGTTGAGCACGAGGCGAGACAAAAGGGGAACCAGTAAGCTACACATCACATTTCAGGTTTTCCGGTACTGGCATACGATGTAAAATCACAGATACACACCTGCTCTGCATAAAGATCGTACTTGCATTTCTGAGGATTATTCTGGTCCGCTGGAAGTGTGTCCGGCCTTTTCTTTGGGTCAATGAACAATGCAACGATACAGGAGGGTAAAGACGTACAAAGCTTCGCTTGCAAAGGAGTTCCCGAAACCCACCTGGTAGGTGTAAGGATCTTGTTTCGTGGGCTTTGTAGAAAACGAAGTCAAAGCAGTCGCATGCGTCATGTTTGTAGCGTTGATTTAGGTGAATGGGGTTTGGTCCCTGGCTTCAAGCTTGAGCGACCAACAGTCTTTTTATCTGTCCAGGAAAAATGATCATCCTCAAAAGGGAAGTTGAATTGAGATCCAGAATGGCTTTTTGGAAACAGAACGGTGACTATTTCACACTAATGGGAGCTGTTACATTGCTATGAGAAAAAGATGATGCCATACAAAGCTGAAAAGAAACACACAAGACGGAACACGAGAGATTCTTGAAACTCGAAATCACAAGGGGTTGCACCGTGAGGCCCAAGGCGGTTCAATTTCCATCCAGTGGGGTATATGAGCAGGGAATCGTTCATCCTTTCCAGCAGACGTTACTGATAAATACTAGCAGGCACTTCGATTTTCTGCACACAGCAGTAACGACAACATAGATTAGAACTTGTAATACCATGGTATCCATATGATTCTGGCAGGTTCGAGTGAACATATTTCTTGACTAGAGCAACATGCGCAATCGTAGTACAAAGAGTTTCAAAATCTGATCATCACGACCTTGATGCATGAGGATCGCTCCATCAAAGAGGGAGAGATCAACGTGCCTAGTCAGTCATCAAGGTCATGATGATCAAGTGGATGATGGAAAAGACACACCCGCCACCGAGTCCAAACTTCCCCACGGCCTGGGAAGAAAAATGGATTGTACAAATGCAAATGATTGATGAGATGTATTCAGCGTTCGAAGACCCACCGGATGGCACCTGGGCTAACTACCCGCAACCCGCCCCGATTGACCCGACAAAGAGGATAACGGGGAAAAAGGAGGGATAGGGAAATGGACACCTTTGAAGGGGAATCAAACTCCAGAACACCGTCGTGCAGAGCCAAGAAACACAACGCGAACAAAGACCGACAAATGCAAGTTGAAAAATACAACGACTACTGGATGGAGGACTCAGAAATGGAGGATACCAGACCGCTGCCTGAGGGAATGGTTACCGACCAGGCTTGTACACTATCTTCCGAGATCTACACAGAATAGATCGAAGTTTTTTATGAGACAAAACTACGACCATCAGTCGTGCAAAAATGACATCGATTGCACGAAAATTGTACTTATGACTAATTGTGTCACATCCATACTCAAAGACAATCATCCAAATCTTCGAAGGGTGCAGTTGTCCACAGACTACCACTCCTCCTGGCCGTGTAGCTTGTACAAAAGCAATTGTACTACATATGAACGCCAGCCACAACGTCAATAAAGCCAAACACGCTGACCTTGGTCAGTCCATTTTCGCCAAGTTGTGAGTTAGCCTTTTTTGCCGTCGTCGTCTACGCTCTTCAAGCATACAAAATGGCTGCCCCCCTCACTTCTTACGATGGTATTGGTATCGCCAACCTTCCAAATCAGGTAAGTATGCTATGCCTTTTTGTACGGAAACTTGGTGACACGAAAGCAACCCAGCGGCACAAGATTGTTGCTAAACGTGGAGGTCACTTCACCATCATGGTTGTCGGTGAATAGTTTGGTCGGTGACTTCCTTAACACTCACTCAAGTGCTTTTCTAAGGTGAATCGGGATTGGGCAAGACGACGCTCATCAACACGCTCTTTTCCACTGAACTTTCACCCCCTAAGAACTACTCCCGCCGCCATCACAAGCAGCTCGACAAGCTGACAGAGGTGGAGATTATAAAGGCCGAGTTGGAAGAGAAACAATTCAAGGTCAAGCTTACGGTCATCGATACCCCAGGCTTCGGCGACTACGTCAACAACCGTGATTCCTGGATGCCCATTGTCGATTTTATTGACGACCAACATGAGGCTTACATGCGTCAGGAGCAACAACCTCAGCGCCACGAGAAGATAGACCTACGCGTCCATGCCTGCCTGTACTTTATCCGGCCGACGGGTCATACGTAAGCACGTTCGTCACCCTAAATCTGACCATTGTTGAATTTTTATGTACTTTAGACTTAAGCCCTTGGACATTGAGATTATGAAGCGCCTCGGAACGCGTGTCAATCTCATTCCCGTTATTGCTAAGGCTGATACATTGACCCAAAACGACTTGTTCCTTTTCAAACAACGGGTATTTATCTATCTTCTCTCATTCTTCGTCTCAATCACTTACTCTGTTTCTTGAAGATTCGTGAAGTGATTGCGGCGCAAGGCATTAGGATCTACACGCCTCTCATTGATCCTGACGATGAAAATGCAGACCATGCACGCGTCCTGATTGATGCCATGCCTTTCTCTATCATTGGTTCCACTGAAGATGTCAAAACTCCCGATGGTCGTATCGTGAAGGGTCGCGAATACATTTGGGGTGTTGCTGAAGGTATATTTCTCCAATTTGCGTCTCTACCCTATGCTAACTCGAGCGACCCATAGTCGAGAATGAGAATCACTGTGACTTCAAGAAACTCCGTTCTCTCCTAATCCGCACGCACATGTTGGACTTGATTTCAACTTCTGAGGAGAACCATTACGAGAACTATCGCCAACAACAGATGGAGACACGTAAATTTGGCGAACCCAAGGTCAAGAAAAGCGATAATCCTAAGTTCAAGGAGGAGGAAGAGCAGCTTCGGAAACGCTTCACTGAGCAGGTTAAGGCCGAGGAGGCAAGATTTAGACAATGGGAACAACATGTACGTGGTCTTTGCTCATTGGATCTCCTTGTCCCTCTCCATAGCTTTCTTACGTCAAATTTACGTGTTAACTGGTATTAATGCCATTTTTTGCAGCTCATTGCCGAACGCGACCGCCTTAACAAGGACCTTGAGCAAGCACACAGCCACATCAAGCAGTTGGAGGCAGAGCTCGATCACCTCCAAGTCAATATGTATGGTCGTGGTACTAGCAGACGATGATCGTTTTCCTCTTTCATTCTTCTCTGTATCGAACTTTCTTGGACCATACCTTTCACTTCTGCAAAGTACTGCACGGTGTCATTACTCGTATACCCTTGTCCGCCCCGTTCCCTTCATCTCCTGTTGTATGCTCCTCCCTCCCGGTACTGTCTTTGCTACGGAGTGAATGGATTTTTAACGCACGAATCTGATCCCGAGGTCATTGTTTTTTCTCACCGGAGTAATACAGATGATATCGTTCCCGCTATACCCATTCGAAAATTTTGATTACGATTTTGTTGTGATATTGGATATGTAATTCAGAGGAAAGGAAATGCATACGTATTTCTATCAGCCTTGTGGAGCTTGTGTTCGGGCTACTACCCCATTGTCCTATATTTTTCTGCACTTTTCTATGCATCAGTCGTTGAATCGAAGAGGATTGTTCTTGAAGCCCCACCCAAATCGGGCCAATCTTGCAACTCAGAGTCGTGAGGATGCTTGACTTGATAAAAAATAAAACCACTCAAACTCCTCAATTTGTTGTTGTAATGCTTGTGTTTGTGTTGAAGAGTCCGAGCCTTAAAGAGCTTTCAGAAAGAGTGGGAAGATGAAGCGTCGAGGACTGATCCTGCTGAGTCGGATTTTCCTCAAAAGATTCATGCGGAGAGCCTTGATACACGGACGGGGCTTCTTGTCCAAAGTTTAGCTGATTCATTCTAGATCTCCGGTTGTCATTCCTTGGTCGTCTTTTTCTTCTACTATCAGTGATTATAAAAAATGGACTTCACCTGGAACATCTCTCCATGAATTTATATTATAGCTCAGCAACATCATGCCGGAAGATAGACCGCGTCTATCTAGTTAACTCAAATTTGAGGATTGTAGATCATACAGATAACATGCAATAGATCATCTAGCTTCATGTGTAAAATAACAGAGGCCAGCTTCAATGGCCGACTCCCTTTTCGAAAACTGTGATACTCTCGACTTCATCGAAGTTGTAAAGTGGCTCAAGTTCAGTTTTTCGGAAGAAGATGTAACGCTTGATCCAATAGGGCAAGAAAGTCTTTGCCTGGTAGCTGATGTGACGAGCAGTGGGCACGGCAAAAACGTAGTCGAGTTCTTCCAGCGTTCGTTGTTTCGTTTCTTTGGCAGGTCAGTTAATGCGAGGCAGATCCTCGACGTAGAAGAAAACGCACCAGGCATGAGGAAGAAGATCATGACGAACGCAACAACGTTCAAACCGGCATAGAAACCAAATGCTGTCATACAACCAGGTCAATGCAGCATATAATTGGTAATCGATTTGACAAACCTCCAACCTGTGTGAAAGTAGACTGGATTCGTGGGAAGGTCAATGAAAGCACCGACGCCCAGAATAAATTTGTCGCCACGGCCCAGGACATTCCCATCTCTCTGTGTGTCAAAGGAAAGACTTCAGCGGAATACGTGAAAGGCACAGGACCTTCCCCAGGGGAGTAGAATGCTGGAACCACGGTTTATGTCACGTTTACGGTCGAGTAGAAGCTACAACATACCGGCGAAGAGGAAGATGAAAAGGGCAATACAGGGAACACGAGCGCTGTTGCTTTCAGGGATGAAGAACGAAAAGCCGGCAGCTAGCAGGGTCCATGCCATATTCGGGAAAGTGAACAGCAGAAGATTACGCCGACCAAACGTATCAATGGTCTGCGAAGCTTCAGCGTCCATAGATGATTGATACGAATATAACTTACCCAGACAGCAGGAAAGGCAAATACCCAGTTAACCATACCGAAGCCCCACGACGCGAGGAGCGCCTGTTTGTTGGTATAACCAGCCAGAGAAAAGATGGTCGAGGAATAGAATGCAATGATGTTGATACCGCACATCTGTTGAGCAATCATGACGACAAAGCTAGCAAGGGTTGCACGGCGGAGGCGAGGGATGGTAAAGAGCTCGAAGAATCGACTGACGTAGTTTGATCCTTTCAGAACTTGGTATTCCTCGACCAGCTGCCGGTGGACATAGAAGAGGTCCCTTGCGGCTTGCAGCTCGCTGTTCCGTAAACGTTTGAAAGAATTGTAGGCGTCATGATAACGACCTTGCTTCATGAGCCAGCGTGGAGATTCTGGGCCGGATTTCATATAAAACACAAAACCAAAACAGCAGAACCAGCTCACCAGGACAAAGATATATGAGGAGCGTAAGAGGAATTGCGGGGACAAAGGCAGATGCAATCTGGAGACGCCAGGCAATTCTACCAACATCAACAAAAACCAGGTTTGCACTAAATCCAAGCATTATGCCGAAAGCAGTCTGAATTGCTCATCAAGAACGATAGAATGGTGGGAGGTGGAACAGACATACCCAAAGCTGCCAAGACATTACCAGACCTCCTCGAATGTTCGCTGGAGTATTTTCAGCGGCGAATACAGGCGATGTAGACGCTTTTGGCCCCATTCCAAGACCGAGAAGCAATCGACAAACCTGGATAGTAACAATCAGGTGACTTATGAAACTAAATAGGACATGAACTAACCAGTAGTTGCGGCCAGGTTTGACAGAATCCCTGACCCAAAACAGCAAAGATACAGAAAATTCCACAGAAGAACAGCGTTCCCCGACGACCGAGGAAGTGATTCAAAGGATCTGTAAGCCAACAACCTACCAGACAAGAAGCGATGTATGGACTGTGCTGACATGTTGATTGTCTTTCTTTCTTTGAAGAAACGAGGACTTACCCGGAATTGATCAACCCGACGATCCATTCATGATTTGCAGCGTTAGGAGCTCCCGCAGCAATGGAGATGCCGAATTCATCGGGAAAAGACAAATTAGCACCATTAGAACCTGTTTGATCCCATCCCCTGTTCATGAGTTAGTGAAACCACGGTGACATGAAAGGTCTCATGATATTCACTGGACGGCGGCAGCGAGACTGCATACAACCACAGTTACGTATAAGTCTCGTGGCTGAGACCATTTGTCTAGAATTATGAACGTGAGCGGCGTATTGTCCAGGGGAATATTTTGGGACAGACGTGTTGTTTCTCTGCGTATAACCTCTTTATCGTCCTCGTCCAATTCCGGGAGATTCTCGAAATCCTTTGGGTTTTGGGCGATGAGAGCACCTTTTCTTAGTAAGGGTGCAATATCCAGCATCTCCTGTTCTCTTGCAAAAGTGTCTACCTGCGCAAGGAGAGTTTCCTTCGGTATGCCATGCAAAGGATTTTGTATCCTGCAAAGGGAAAGACAAGGTTGGTTCGTGGTCAGCTATTATATCCGACAGTCTTCACCTTGCTTGGACATTGTTAGCAAGGTCGATCTTCTCTTGCTGCTCTTTGTCAGAATGTATGTCGTTCTCTATCTTCTCGGTTGACATCGATCAAGATACTCGAAGAGCGCAGAGAACGTAGAAAGGGGGAAGAGAGGAGGGAGGCACGGTTCCGATCCGATTGAAGCCTTTAAAAGAAGCGCACTTTATGTCTGATCAAACCGGCGACAGAGTCGGACTCTGGGGGTAGATTTATTTTAGACAAACACCATATCGTCACATCACTTGTGTGGAGTAAAGGTTGTCCAGTGGCAATTGCTCCGAGAAGTGCAAACATAGGAAACATTGGATTCCTCATTCACAACTCTTGCGAGTCGGACCGTGCTAAGACAGAGAAAAGAAGACAGAGAGACTACCGAAGAGATGTATCATGACCCTGTGCAGAAAGTTATAGTTATGGTCATTGTCATTAATCGATCAATGGAGAGTTCAGACAACAGTGTAATCAGTTGGCAGTCATAGAATGATGATGCTGAATCGGCAATCAAAAAAAACTTGGAGCTCAATACTAGACTTACATGAGTTTCATTCTGTTCTGCGTCCATTTAGACTACGCGGACGTTCTGACATGGTTTGTCCACGGGGTACGGCGGATAACGTGATATTTGAACGAATGAAGCAGATGACTTTGCTTGTAGGTGGAGACCGGATGAATGAGCTTCCATATCAAAGAAGCATTACAAAGCGTGGCATGTGGAAACTTGGCCGGCCAGAATCACACCCGCACCGTCAATCCGAAGCTGAGAGCTGGACGATCATGATCAGTAGTTCTGAGGTCTGAGGGTCACATAGCACACGAGTCTGCCTTTGCAACCTATGAGTTTGCGGCATCAAGTACTGAATATTGATTGTATACCACACTTATTTCCTTAGCGAAAAAGCCCAAATTTCAGCTGCTCATCTAGGCTCATCTATACAGAACGGTGATGGTAGTTCGCAAAGGAGCATTACCCGTCTAACGTCATTGCCAAGACCTGTGGATTGATTCGGATCTACTTACATATGGTACGGTTCACCCTTTGTGTGCTTTCTCAGGCAGATAAGCCCGTCATGGATAGCTGAACCTCGTTGAAGTCTCTCCCCAGGTAGAGGTAAACAACTGCTGGAAAACTGCGCTATGAGGATCTCGCAGACACAGACATCATAGCTCACTTCCACCAACGCATCATGGCAGCATGCTATGAGGGTCTTCAGCAGGCTATCAATTCATCCACCAAGGTTGCACCTTCTGCAGGCTCGTTTCAATGCTACTTCACACCCTTCACCCGTTTGTGAACTCCATCACTAATTGTCAATTTATACGCCCGCCCATTGAAAAGCTCTAACTCGTTTAATGGTTATGTGACAATGCCTTGGGGATCGGACGCGCAGATCTAACAGGACAAACGGAGTGTCTAGAGGTTGGAGGCTATGCCGGTTTTCTAGACAAGACATCAAGGACGTGTACATGCTTTATTGGTTTGTTGTGCATTAACCCCACTCCGAGAATGTCGCGACAATCTCCCCACAGTTCTGACAGGAATGAATTCTCATCTGGTTGATGACTGGGAAAAGACAGCACCATACCAATTTCTGCTTCGGCTCTCCACTTCAACTAAGTGTACATCGGCGTTGGCACGATATGTCTTTGATGTTTTCCATTTGATACTGAACCCCGTATATATCGCACACACACTTATTTCTAATATATCAAACAATAAAATATACTATGCGTTCATTAGTATGTAACTTAGCTTGTGATGTCAAACAATAACATATACTATGCGTTCATTAGTATGTAACTTAGCTTGTGATGTCAACTAATGATTAGTTGACATCACAAGCTAAGTTACTTCGTGCGTAGATGGCGTGACATGATATTGTGCTGCACGTCGGAAGACTCAATGGGGTTTCGGTTTATTAAAGCGTTCGCGCCGTACAGTATTCATTGTAGTGTGAGACGGTTGCACCGTCACATATTATCCCAGACCTTTTCTCCTGGTACCTTACGAGTTATGTGGCCCCAGGGGGAACCCTGGGATGACTCCTCTGGGTTTTCGTATGAGTATCTATCAGTGACTTACACACCTGTCCTGATGTCTCTGGACAGAGAGAAAGGAATATGACTTGAGGACCCTCCCAACGCTCGATGGAGAAAGGTCTCCGTAGCATACATGGTACACGACCAATGCAGTACGTATAGTACGGACTCCCGGCTGTTCGCACACGGACCGCCCCGGTATTAGCAACCAACCAACCACCCGGTCACCACAGCTTCGTGAATGCAAATTACATACATAATACTTGTTTGTAAATTTCAATTCGATTTTTTTCTATTCACCTGCACAAAATCATGCCATTGAAGGAAGAGTAACTTCAAATTGCTGCACGAGCTCGTACCTCAGGCCTCAGCCCTGAGCAGACAATTTTATCTCGTTCTCCTGGGGAGCAATGAGAAGGTATTTGCAGTAACACTGCAACATGACCTTGGATACTTCCAAGGAGAATATGCCATATGCTCTTGCATCCATGCAAATATCAACAGGTGGATGGATGCTTACCTTTACTCGGAACTCAGGAGGCCTAGGTCAAGGTGAAACAGTCTAGTTCTAAGTACAAGATTCACAGATTGCACAGACATTTGATGCACAAAGTAGATAATTTCCTATTTAGGTAATACCCCGGAATGGGGAAACACAAATCGAAGAGTCCAAAAAAAGAAATAACTCCGTCGGTGTTGGATATATCAAAATTCTGCTTGGAGGTTTTATTGCCCTCAGGAGCAATTCAGCAAGACAGATAAGACAAGTATCATCTAGGGGTGCAACATTATTTGTCACAAAGTTGTGGCGACTAAGTGAACTGCACACACCGGTTCCCCCCACTTCCATATAATCGCTGTAAAATGCTTCCAGCTTGCACATCCTAAGTTAGCGAGATCGGATCCAGACTGAAAATTCTGGAACAGCTTGTCACTTCAAGTTTCAGGCTTAAAACCGACACTGTCATATCCACCGCCCAATTTCAACTTTTTAGTCTGCATGCGGCATAGATCAGATTTATTATATGACTTTATTGATTTCTCCAAAACTCCTTGAAGACAGGTTTTTGAAACAGAGATTCGTCTGTCGCTATCATGAGGTTGGTGTATGGATGCTCCCGACTTTCGGCCTGACATCATGGTCAGGCTGTAAAACAAAATCAAGACTATTATCGTTCCGGTCATCCGAATGTCTTTATGTAGCGTTTATTTACAAGCAATCAGGCCTTTCAGGAGCGAACCGGTCCATCTACTCCTTCCTGCGCTTCTTCTTGTCCCTGGAATCAGCACCGTTGCCATCGGAACGCTGAACATTTTTGCCAGCCCTCTTGTTTACAACCCGCTGAAGAGCACGCTTGGTCTCACCATCTTGCAGCGTCGAAAGGTCAAAATAGTTTGGAGCGTATTCAAGTAGCCTGAAATTAAGGTGAGTTGGTACAGCGACACAGGACGGAAAATTGTAGGTTTACCAGTCGGCTTTGACGTCAGACACTGTGCGGATGTATGGACGCGTAGTGAGTACAAACTCATTAAAGATAACCCAGTCTGGCTGATTGTCAAGTCCGCACGATGGGTGCAATGCGACCACCTGTTAATCAGATCAGTGGGGCAGAAGAGAGTGAAAGCAAAGAAACATACCTGATTGTCTTTAACTGTAAGATAGTTGCCCTTCTCACCCTCCTTGTGGGCAATTTGCATAAAGAAGCCACACACGAGAGCTTGTCGGATGTTTATGTAGAGCTTACGCTCATCGGAAAGAGACACAAGCTCGATGTCGAACTTTTCCATCGTACGTTGTAGTTGTGCGCGAACATTATCGGCTTGCATAAGCGCACGTTGAGAAAGATAGTGGGTCCATGCCCAATTCTTATCGTGCCTGTCTAATCAAAGGTCAGCACCATATCAAGGCTCCAAAGAGGAAGGAGACTGACTGTTCACATATTGATTGTACACATTTAGGAGGGTCAGATGGTCTCCATCGGGGACAGTCAACATCTGCTTGGCTGCATCCGCTTCCCGCCTTTGATTATTGGGACGGATCCAGACGTTAGGCACTGCAAGCGCGCATTAGACAAGTTGCCGGATCAAAAACAGGCGACGCACCCGACATCATAGCAGTAATTGTCAACATTTCATTACTACACTTGAACTCTGGGCTAACAATGAGCATCTTAGCGAGCTGGATCAATATGTTAGCAGATGGATCTACTCGGGCCGTTGAAGGTTTACCTGGGGATCAAGGGGGAACTCTGCCATGATGGCACCAAGTGGTGTCAGGCTTCCTTCGTCATCGAGCGCAGCGAGATAATTAAGAAGCTCCAGCGCACGCATCAACGTCTCTGGAGCAGGTGCGTCGACGTAATCGAAGTGCACTAGATCCTGTTTAAAGCTCAAGAGCGAGAAACAAAAAGTCAAGATGTGGAGTTATGTACCTTGATTCCAAGCTTTACCAACTCCAACACCGTATTACTCAAATTGCTCCGCAAGATCTCAGGATGCGTCTGTTCCTCCAACTCCTGCATAAAATCTTTCTCTGTATACAGTCTAAAGCATTTTCCTGGCCTCGTTCGTCCCGCACGTCCAGCCCTCTGCTGCGCGGAAGCCTTTGAGATTGGACTGACTAGCAGGCTCTCCACGCGAATTCTCGGGTTATACACTTTCTGTTTGGAGAAACCAGGATCAACAACATAAACAATTCCATCGATTGTTAACGATGTCTCCGCAATGTTTGTCGACACGACCACTTTGCGCCCTGGTGGACCATCGGGCCGCGATGGAGGTGGCGGGTCAAATATCCGCTGTTGTTGCTGAGGAGGGAGCGACGAGTACAGCGGTATACACGTCAAGGGCCCAACGGATTCCGGATCTTGGTTGGTCAAGTCATCTGCCTCGAGCTTAATCTTACGGCACGCGTCTTCAATCTCCTCTTCACCAGTGAGGAAAAGAAGAATATCACCCGGTTCTTCGGCGCGATGGATCATTAAGACTGTTCGAATAGCAGCCTCGACATAATCCGGCTCGGGTTCTTGTGTGTAGAACACCTCGACGGGATGGGTACGACCAGGTACTTTGAAAAGTGGCGCAGCGGCGCCAGAAGTGAGGCCAAAATATTTTTGAAATTTGAGAGCATCAAGTGTAGCGGACATGATGATGATTTTGAGATCTGAACGACGTTTAGCAAGAGCTTTAAGCAGGCCCATCAGGATATCAGTTGCAAGTGTACGCTCGTGCGCCTCGTCGAGGATGATTGTAGAGTATCGCGTGAGATCCGGATCATTCATGGCCTCACGCAAAAGCATACCGTCCGTCATGTACTTGAGGAACGTCGTCCCAGGCTCTGTCATATCTTCGAACCTGATGGAATAACCAACATGACGACCGAGCTGGACATCCATCTCGTCCGCGACACGCTTGGCGACGGACATTGCAGCCACTCGCCTTGGTTGCGTACATGCAACTAGCTTTCCTCGTGTATGTGGTAGATCTGAGTACGCGACAAATTGCGGTATTCTACATGAAAGATGAGCAATGAGTACTTGGCCAGAACACAAGAAAACTCACTGTGTCGTTTTACCTGAGCCCGTTTCACCAACCATGACGATGATCTGATTTTCGCTGAACTACGCCGGGTCGTCAGTTGATTTTTCTGCACAAGGAGGGCGGCGCCATCCCTGAAGGAAGTAGAACTCAACCCTCCTCCAAAGCTTTTACAATCGATCACGCACCATCTGGAAGAACTCGTCCATCTTAGCGTATACAGGAAGCTTTTTTCTAGCTTCCAATATTTTTTTGTATTGGCCCGAGAGAGGTTGCTTCGTAAAAGGATTGATGTCATGTTCCTGCAAAGGAATTGAAGGATTACAACAATCCATTGAAACATAGAGATTTCTAAAGCGTACCATTGCTTTGCGCACTTGTTCTCCCTTCACTCTTCGAGGCATGAAACCAAACAGAGGCTCCTTACTGACTGGATTAGATCCAGAGGCACCCACACCCCTCTCTGAAGGAGGTAAATGCGCAAGATATGGATTATCGCGGGGAGTTGCAGTCATCGCAGGATTTTCAACACTTCGAGGTGGCAGGGAGATGGATGGACAGTTCTGGAAAACTTCGTGACCATTCCCACGTGACACGATCAGGCCTTGCGGAGCAGGCGCGTTCTTACCCAAACCAATGCATATATAATGCATAGGTACTCGATATCCACGATATACTATGCTAAGAGTATATTTACATATGTTCATACCTGGCCTGATTTCATTGTACATGAAACTCGATGAGTTTATCATGAGAGACGTAAGTATGTCGCTTACTCCTTCCGACCAGACAATGCGACGACGCGACGACGTGACGACACGATGCGATTGAGAAGTGACAATGCTGTCAGTGGTAAACAACATTCATTTATGCTTATACGAGCTACGCGACCCGTGCCTTCGGCACGGGCCTTGCGTAGCTCGTTGGGGGCTTCGCCCCCAAACCCCCCCCCAACTCAAGGCTT